>CM023618.1:236014-371014 GCA_013358685.1 Antennarius maculatus | reverse complement strand
GAACCCTGCTCCTAAACTTCTAGCCTTGCTACCTTTCCACCTGGTCTCCTGGACACACAGTATGTCTACCTTCCTCCTCTGCATCATGTCGACCAACTCTCTACCTTTTCCTGTCATAGTTCCAACATTCAACGTCCCTACTCTTAGTCCTATACTCTTGGCGCTCCTCTTCTCCTTCTTCGTGCGAACGCACTTTCCTCCTCTCCTTCTTCGACCAACAGTAATCCAATTTCCACCAGCGCCCCGTAGGTCAACAGCGCCGATGGCGGTCGTTGTTAACCCGGGCCTCGACCGATCCGGTATGGAAGTCATAGGTTTGATTCGCATCTTTGATTTGGCAAAAGTTTTACGCCGGATGCCCTTCCTGACGCAACCCTCTGTATTTATCCGGGCTTGGGACCGGCACAATAAGACACTGGCTTGTGCCCTCTTGCGGCTACATTCTCCTCAGACAGAACGCTAACGTTAAAAACCCGACGATGACATCACTCTGGTCTCACCATCAGTGTGAAGAAGTGTGTGGCCACGCCTCCTCCGACTGTCACTCACTGCTTTGGGAACACACATACACACACACACACGCACGTGCGCACGCACACACCCACACACACACGCACGCACACACACACACACACACACACACACACACACACACACACACACACACACACACACTCATGCAGTCAGAACTGGTATGAATGTGTGTATTTTTACTGATCAGCAGTTCAAACTGGACAAGTCTGAAGACAGATGGAAAGGCAGTGTCCTATAGTGTGTGTGTGTGTGTGTGTATGTGTGTGTGTGTGTGTGTGTGTGTGTGTGTGTGTGTGTGTGTGTGTGTGTGTGTGTGTGTGTGTGTGTGTGTGTGTGTGAGTTTGAGCGGGCTGACCTGTAGATCATCTGTGAAACACAAACTGACTACCTTTATTAGATCTTTCTGTCTTTTGTGTCACATCAAAACGCCTCATTATCTCCTCCTCCATCACTGGAACTCAGACTGGTCTGTTTCTACTATTAACCTGCTCAATGTGATCTCTCTC
This sequence comes from Antennarius maculatus, assembly GCA_013358685.1. Classification (NCBI taxonomy): domain Eukaryota; kingdom Metazoa; phylum Chordata; class Actinopteri; order Lophiiformes; family Antennariidae; genus Antennarius; species Antennarius maculatus. The sequence goes on along the minus strand of CM023618.1, from coordinate 369,974 downwards.
TGGGAACAGTTCCTCCCATCTCATTTGAAAACACTATTTAAATAACAGACGTGTCTTCCTGCAGAGGACCGCAGAAGAAAGCGACGCTCCGGTGAAATGAAATCATTTCATGGACTGTCAGGTGAAGAAGACCTCTGCAATGCGTGGCTTGAACATCTCCCTCAACACTTCAGCTGCATCTCAGAAGATACCGTAGAGCGCCTCAAGAAACATGACTTAGATTACACACACATTTAAATCTCGCTCCAGGTAATAAGGTAATAACTGACCAAAGACAGAATAAAAGTCCTCAACCAATAACATAATCATTTTTGGCTACTAACATAATAATTCATTACATTATTGGCTGGTTTTTATGGGGTAAAAAAACAAAAACAACAAAAACCCCTAATCCTAACTCCAATCCCAAAATTAGTACGTTATCAGTTCAGGACTTTTATTACATTATTTGCCAGTTATGACATTTTTAGCTTCAACAACACGTTCCTTTTTTTTTTTTCTGTCTGCAGTCTGGGCTGCACATTTCCATACTGAACTTGCCCACAGATACCCCCACCCTCTTAATTGCACTGCAAGTTGAACAGGAAATAAAAAATTATGAACAGGAAGTTCATGTTACAGTGTGAGCCTGGCTGTGGTGGTGGTGGTGATCAGTCTCCCTTCATTAGCGTGTCAGTTCACCCCTACCCCTGCCAACACACACACACACACACACACACACACACACACACACACACACACACACACACACACACACACACTGCACCTGTAGACTGTGGGCGCCAGGTGTCCAGAGAATGGATCACTTTTCTACGCCTCATTTAAAGTAGCAGCTGTGTGTAACAGGAAGTCTATGCAGCCAGGACTTCCTGTTGAAGGAAGGGTGGGGGGGGTTACTGCACAGATTCACGTGTTCTTACATGATACATGTATGAGTGTGATGTATGTGTGCATGCAGGACTATGTAAGGATTTATTCACGTATCTGATGCCGTAGACGTCTTTTCGATGGCGGCTGGGGGGTGACCTGCTCCCCGGATGGAAGCCTCCTCTCCCCCTCTACCTATATATGAAAGAGATGTATGGTTGAGCACAGGGAAGGTGATAACCCTTTTGTTTGGTCTGAGCTCCATCACAGGCTCTGTCAAACCCAACAGACGCGCAGACGGAGCCGTGACAGCGCCGCTCATCTGACAGCTCCAGCGCGTCACAAGGCCCACAGCGGCCATCCCATCAAAGTGGCGCTGGTGAGGCGCCGGCGGAGACAGATTGACACCGCTCCTTTGCTCTGCCACTTCTCAGCTCCCCCCGACACGCTGCTCACCAGGAACCTTCAGAGGACGTCTCCGGGTGGCAGAGGGGGAGGCCTGAGCTGGGGCACTTCCCTTCTGGCTGGGGGTGAGTGGGTAATCGTCCTGGAGGGTGAGTGTGTGAAACGCTGAGAGGACATGACAGACACTTTAGAACTAAAGGGTGTGTGTTTGTGTTTGTCGATGGAGATGGGGGCTGCTTTTGAACAGGGACCCAGTCCCGTCCTGTTTGTGACTATTTATTGATTCTTTTCTGGAAAACAGGACAAAAATGATGAGATGGAAAAATGTGAACAATTACATCCAGTCTTGATAGAGAATAGATTATTCTATTTTTTTAAACCAATGAAAACAACATCACGCTTCTTTTGTCTTAATTGCTGCATTTTTAGTGCGTTTCTGTCATTTTAAATGTATTTAAATGTAACAATATAACATTTATTGTATTTTTTAAATTTCCTCCATGTGAACATGTATTCCTACACATCCTCCCAGTGCACACACGTTCTCTTCTAGTTCCTATTAAAAGTTCATTAAAAGTGTATTTTCTTCACGATGGGATCACCACCAGTATATAACTGCCAGATCAGTTCACGATACAATTATAACTAACTTTATCATTACAGCAAACTGAATATTTAGCAAAAGCTAAATGATGTGTGCTAAATACCTGGACACCCAGCAGGGTAACCTGACCCAACACATAACATTCGTTTTTTTAAACTGATAGAATAATTTTTTTAATCCATCCATAGTTTATTAGTTACTAAGGTTAAGGTCAGGGCTGATAAAATTAAAAAAAGTTTTCCCGCCATTCCTCTGGTTCCAAGACTCACTTCTTCCTTCCTCAATAAATAACGACGTAATGCTATCTGGAACATTCCTAGAAAATAGTCTATGTGTATATTTTCACTTTTCCACTAAAGAACATGCATTAAAGTCACTCAGTATTAACTACTGTCAATATATCTTTGGTTTTGCAGACATTTTGAAATTTAACTTTAACCAGGTTGTAAAAAAAGTAACTTATAGGTATTTTCATTGTAAAACTGGCCTTTGTTTTCTACAATCTGTTTGTAATTCTGTTTTAAAATTGTTAATATACAGTTGTTCTCTCTCTAACCCAGAGGTGTCAAACTCATTTTCACCGAGGGCCACATCAGCATAATGGATGTAATCAAAGGGCCAGATGTAACTAATAAATGTAACTAAATGTAACTCAATGTAATGAAACTAAATGTAACTACTCCTTAATGTAACTAATAAATGTAACTAAATGTAACTACTCCTTAATGTAACTAATAAATGTAACTAAATGTAACTCAATGTAATGAAACTAAATGTAACTACTCCTTAATGTAACTAATAAATGTAACTAAATATAACTACTCCTTAATGTAACTAATTAATGTAACTAAATGTAACTACTCCTTAATGTAACTAATTAATGTAACTAAATGTAACTACTCCTTAATGTAACTAATAAATGTAACTAAATGTAACTCAATGTAATGTAACTAAATGTAACTACTCCTTAATGTAACTAATAAATGTAACTAAATGTAACTCAATGTAATGTAACTAAATGTAACTCAATGTAATGTAACTAAATGTAACTACTCCTTAATGTAACTAATAAATGTAACTAAATGTAACTCAATGTAATGAAACTAAATATAACTACTCCTTAATGTAACTAAGTAATGTAACTAAATGTAACTACTCCTTAATGTAACTAATAAATGTAACTAAATGTAACTACTCCTTAATGTAACTAATAAATGTAACTAAATGTAACTCAATGTAATGTAACTAAATGTAACTACTCCTTAATGTAACTAATAAATGTAACTAAATGTAACTACTCCTTAATGTAACTAATAAATGTAACTAAATGTAACTACTCCTTAATGTAACTAATAAATGTAACTAAATGTAACTACTCCTTAATGTAACTAATAAATGTAACTAAATGTAACTCAATGTAATGTAACTAAATGTAACTACTCCTTAATGTAACTAATAAATGTAACTAAATGTAACTCAATGTAATGTAACTAAATGTAACTACTCCTTAATGTAACTAATAAATGTAACTCAATGTAATGTAACTAAATGTAACTACTCCTTAATGTAACTAATAAATGTAACTAAATGTAACTCAATGTAATGTAACTAAATGTAACTACTCCTTAATGTAACTAATAAATGTAACTCAATGTAATGTAACTAAATGTAACTACTCCTTAATGTAACTAATAAATGTAACTAAATGTAACTCAATGTAATGTAACTAAATGTAACTACTCCTTAATGTAACTAATAAATGTAACTAAATGTAACTCAATGTAATGTAACTAAATGTAACTACTCCTTAATGTAACTAATAAATGTAACTAAATGTAACTCAATGTAATGTAACTAAATGTAACTACTCCTTAATGTAACTAATAAATGTAACTAAATGTAACTCAATGTAATGTAACTAAATGTAACTACTCCTTAATGTTAAATCAGTGAATTTCTGACTTATTCTAGTTCCAAACATTACAGTTAGACAGAAAAAACATGTTTGTTTGTTTCTCTGTTCTAACATAAATCCTTTTCATTTGTCAGGTTATTAAACCCACAGAACTCCATCAATCAAGGATCAAACTATCAATCAATAAAGAAAAATAACATCAGACACAAGTTAGGACGTTAACTTTGTTCATAACGTTTAGTCAGAGTTAAAATGGGCTGAACTACTGCATTGTGGGAAATGTAGTTTTGCTCAAGTACTTTTGACCTATTTATTTTGAGACACTCTGACCTTTCATGCTCTGGTGGGCCACATAAAATGATGTGGAGGGCCACTTTTGGTCCCCAGGCCTTGAGTTTGACGCATGTGCTCTAACTGTTCACCGACTCTCTGCTGCACTATTTGTGAAATGGATGTCTCACACTTATGAACAAACCTTTACACGAGGCTCATCATAAAACAAAGAACTACGTAACTATTGGCTCACAGACATGAATGCTTGAATGAATGTGAAACAATTATCCTTCATTCCAGGGTGTTTTTGTCCAAGCTTGAAGGAATCTCCGACCCCCATCAAACTGAACACTTTTTATCTGGGAGTAGAATTTCTGCATCCATTCATCCGAACTTCTCTCATGAATCCCAACAGTCTCCTCACAGCTCTTGGTGCCGTTGCAGTCGACTTGGAGATGTGTCACAGAGTGGGGTCACACAACAGTTATGTGGGTCACATGTGATCCTCCTCATCCAGATGGCTTTCCAGATGCAGAGCTGTCAATCACCTGACAGCACATCCCATATCTGCATATGAAAACAACACATTAGAAACAGAGAGCGGCACTCATCAGAAATCACCACCAAACTCTCTCTTCGTGGAAACTATTTGGGAACAAAGGAGCTGGGAATGCTGGGAAGTCCAAACACCTTGCACACATTTGGCAAATATTTCAGCTTAATGTTAAATGATCAAGTTGATGCAGATGTGAACTTTGGGGCCGGGCTGAGGTGATGGGTTTGATGCCCCGAGTCCATCTAATAATGTAAAACAACACTAATTTGAGAGATATACTTCGTCTCTGCATGTTAATCAATAAACTCATTACCTCTGGTGCTCTGTGGAGGAATCCCTGATGTCTGCTCACTGATGTGGACTAAAAAAAAAAAGAAAGAAAAGAAAAGGGAAGAGAGCGAACCTGGATGGGGATGGGGAGGGGGGAGAAGGTGAAAGAGGTTGATTATAATTACAGATTTTAGCAGCCTGTGCCTTAGCATAACTTGCTCATTACAGTGAGGGAGTGTGTGGGTGTGTGTGTGTGTTTCGAATTCACACTTTCAACACATCCCCATAGCCACAGCAGCGCTCTCCAGTTCCAGCGTGTGCAGCCAGCCAAGAACAGCCGACACAAATGGCCCATTTAAAACATAAACACACAAAAACCTGTTATTTCAATTGACCTTCGTCACATCAAGCTGTCAATGATCTCAGCTCTGTACTCGGAGTCGTTCTCTGCTTCTCCTTCTCTGAGGCAACCTGCATGGTAATGAACATTTGGTTCAGAATAGGTGAGGGAGAGAATGAGGGGTAAGGTATGCCGGGGCATTTAGCCTCGCAGTGTTTCTGGTGTCGGTGAGACAGCCAGCAGCGTTTATGGAAATGGACAGAGCTGAGGGAGGCACTGTGGCCCCCCCCAAAAAAACTCCCAACAGCGGGGAATTGGAGGGCACTTTGACAGATTTGGTATTCCTTTGTTATAGGGATGTGCAAACTTTCATTTTGAACCTAATTTGGGCTTTCTTTTGTCATTAAATGCAGGCAATCTCCTCTATTTGCTTCCATCGCTGACGACACATTTCACACGGCGAATCTTCTGTCAGGCTTTACGGATCTGAGAGTGTGTGTTTGCCGCGTGTGTTTGTGTTGGTTGCAGATTGTCAGGGGTTGTTGATCATTATATTTGTCAGTGTTGTGCCGCGGTGCATCTAGCAGGCATCCCTGGCCTGCTTCTGGCTTGTGATTATCAGATCAGAGGCTCTAATGATTGACTGAGCCATCCGCTGTCACTGTACACATCCATTAGCATAACTCCTCAAACTGTCACTGTTTATCCACCTACTGTAGAGGCATGTTATGTAGAAGTCTGAAACCAATAATTATGAATAAAAAAAAAGTCCTCTTCCTGCTTTCCATCAGAACTCATTTCATTTCTTCATGGCTGACTTGAGCTGGAGTGTCCAGCTTCATTTGGTGATCGCTGGCGTGACACTGAGTCGGTTGGATGTGTGCCTTCACTCTTAATGTTTTCCTCGGGGCAGGTGGAATCATTTAAGTGTTGCTGGCAGAGGCAGACGGCTGCGAGGTTAGGTGATTAGAAAACGCAACGCCATAATCGGTTTAATCTGTAATAATAAATGTTTTGTTACGAGGAGGAGAGAATTGATCATTTTAAACTCTTTGCTCTTTGTTTACCGCTGTCAGCCTGTGAATAAAAGACGAGGTAAACGGAGGTAATGGAATCTATATCTGCACAGCAACTCGCTTTGAGGTTTTAATGGTGTTTGGTAGTTTGGTTCCAAACACATCAATATTCTGTTTAATACGACTAAATGCTGCTAACTGTTTTAAACAGAAGGAGACAGTCTCTGGGCTGTCTCTGTTTGTGCTGCCAGTGAATCCACAACATCAGGTCGATGGATAAGGAGGCCCTAAACGGCTCTGACAGCCAGTTTACAGGCAGTTTACGCGCTTTAGTGTACTTTTCTGCAAATCTGCTTTATGTGTGCAAGAGGCAGGATTGGCTGCACAGTCCTGTTTAGCTCCTTTAAGTCAAATACGTTATGAGTTTATACACACAGGAAATGAGAAGCATAAAATAAATAGCCTATATAGAACGAGTTGAAGAAGTAGCACCTACAGCAACTACATTTAGCTGCTTTTACTTATTTAAAGGTACACTAGACCTCTGGTGGCATGCTGACTGTCGTCAGGGGTGTGTCGTGTTCACTGATCAGACCTGTACAAAGTTACATTTATCAAATTAAGACATTTACTGTATCATAAATGTGATGTTTAAAAGAATTCTAGTAAAGCTAAAAGCATCTCTATGCTACAATATTGAGGGTCAATGTCTCTGAGCCCCGGGTGCCGTAGCAGAAACTTAACAACCAAAAGATTTAAAGAGCAGCCAGTTGTACTTCGGTCAAAGAAGAAGAAGAAAATCGACAAAACACACCGTAAATAACGGCGATGGTGTGAGGTCTGGGGACTTTCTACTTTAATGAGGAAAATAAAGGATTGTTTTTCTCATTGTTTTTCAATCGTTTCTGGACTCATGGGTTCTGAGATGAGCCGGCGACTCACACGGGGTGTACCCTCCCTCTCGACAAGTGTCAGTGTCATTTGTTTCTCTCTGCTCGTAGCATTCCCTGACTTGAGTCCTGCCTCCGTACCCATCCAGCTAACGCTGGAACGGAAAAGAAAGAAAAGAAAGCAAAATACAGATTAATGCTGCTGTGAATAAGAAAGATATAAATTCTAATAACCAATTTTTACTCATAATATTGTAAATTTCTGTTAGTTACTTAAGTAAACGGTCTGATCTTTAGCACATTTTATCCTTGAGATATTCTGTTTATTTCTGGTCAAGTCTTATAATTCATCTTTCATCTCCACTCCATTCCACATCCACCTGTGTCTGCATATGTCCACTGATTGGCTGGTTTGTCTTTCAGTCTGAAAAACAAACCAGCCAATCAGGGCTTTTGAGGTAGTATTAGTAAAACTAACTTCTTATTTCTCAGAAAAAAAAACACGAAAACATTCTTAAAGTCTCCTTCGATGCTGGAATACTAGTTAACATAAACCGACTGACAGAATTATTCTTCTGTTTTGCGCTGGAATTCTGTCAGTTTTGAGAATAACTAACATTTGTAAAAAGACAGTCATAACTCTGTTTTCACTCGTCTGTATTTTATGTTTCTTTGTTGGAACTTTCACTTCAACTCTCAGGTTTCTGAGTTTTTAATCTGGGTCCAATGATTTTGACACAAATGTCAAAAAACATCATTGATAGGTGAGTCTGACACAAACAAACAAACAAACAAACAAACAAAGCTGGTCCTCATGATTCTATATTGTTATAGGTTTTCTGGAACATCTTCACCATAAAGCCTGTCACGTGTGGTGATGAACACACACAAACCGCATGGTGAACCACAACAGGTAGGGGATGGCGTGATGGGAGGAGTCACGGTGATGTCACACACTAAGTTTTATTCATGGAGTGTGGTTAATGCTCAGCCCTCGCCCTTGGTTTGCTTTAATTCCAGGCTGGGCCGTGTTCAGTGGATTCTGGGCAGGAGAATCTGGTGCTGTGGGGGACATCTGGACACGAGAGGGGGCGCGTGGATACGGGCGAACTACAGGGACAGCCGCGCCAGAGAAATAGACCTCCAGATCTGACGCCAGTATTATGTTAATTTGATTTGTTAATTCAGTGGCCCTGTTTGAGAGAAATCTGCCACCAACACCTGCCACCGTTTTCAAAGGCGGCGACGCAGATCCACAGCGACACGGGCTTCATTATGGAAACAAACCAGGTCCCCACTAACAGCATTTGGTGGAAGGCACCATCAATTCTTATACATTTAGATCACGGTGATTGGAGATGACACTGAGGAGCTGTGTCCCACTGTTTCACACACACACACACACACACACACACACACACACACACACACACACACACACACACACACACACACACACACACACACACACACACACTTCAACCTGTGTGTGTGTGTGTGTGTGTTCCGTCTATGACTATGTCTCTGACTTTCACATGTGTGTGTGTTGTTTGCCAATGTAAGAGAGAGTCTCTGAATGTACCGTGTGTATTTTCATTCTGTCTCCCAGCTTCAACGCCAGAAAAGATGGCGACTGATGTATTTTTCAGGCATAGTTCCACAATCAAAGAGGCTCTTGTGGCCTTTCTGATGCATCATGTAAATTTTATAAAGTGTGGAGCAGAGAGGAGTCAGAGAGAGCAACTGCAGCTCTGGAAAGCCTAATGTCTGTTTGCCTTTAACTCTGACAGGCTGTCTTTGCTCCTGTCTATCTCCCTTCCCCTCCACTTACTCGCTCCTCCGTGGATCAAGGCCGGTCAAGGAGCATCTCACCACAGGGCCCGATGTCAGACAGAACGTGTGGACGTGTGCGGATGTCAGGGCTCAAGCGGCTCTCGGGAAAAGCGGGAAGTGAGACGTTAAGGCACAGAACTGGATGCAACCACGTAGCTTGAAGTTGAAGGAATTGCCATGCTGCATGTGGAAGGCTTCCGTGTGTGTCTGCTGTTGACGTGTTTACACATGTCATCTCAGGACCCTCACACGTTCTCCTCAGCTGCAGTTCTGCAAGGTCCTCGGCCGACTGTGTGCTGTTCTAATGATTCAATTGGCTGAATGAGCATATGCTCTCCTCTGCATCATAAACTCCAATTAGATGTGTTGTAATGTGATTTGTGTGTGTATGTGTGTGTGCGTGTGTGTGCGTGTGTGTGTGTGTGTGCAAAGGCAAGTGTGAAGTAGAATGAGGCACAATTTACTAATTTGATCTATGTCTTCTATGAATTTTAAACGATAACTGTCATCTGGGTTAAACTTGAAAGGTAAATTCAGTCCATCATGAATATCTGCAGACAATTCTCATTTTTTTCATCAGTGTTTGGTTAGAAGTTCCAGTGTGATCCCATTTCATCACTTTGAAAGATATTTACGCGAACTTCACGTTCTTGAGGACATTTTAACATTATACACACCAGTGACGTGGCTGGGGGGGCACTGACTTCATCCTAATCAGATTATCAAACACATGAACCTACAGTTTAACTTATTCACCATTTAATTATCAACAGTGAGTGGGTTGTGTTTAAAGTCTCACAGCAGAATTATTTACACGTACAAACTAACACACAAATAAGCACATTTGATTAGAAAACTTGTTATGTTGTTACCTACACGTTTTTTTTTATATATGTTACGTTTACTGATAAATGAAGTCCACGAGCCGCTCCTTCTGAACAAAAACAGCTAAAAAATTTAAACTGAGATGTGTAATCCTGCATTTTTATAGTAAGGCAGGGCGAGCAGAAAAAACAAATGAATGGCTGTACTTGACTCACTGATAGATTATAATTTACTGTCACTTCTTCTCTCCCTGGGATCACCAGCGCCCCCTACCGTGAGGCAGGAGAACTGCGTGCCTCACTTCGTGCCTTTTCCGAGCGGTTTCAGGACCGCTGATCTCCAGAAAGACGTTACACACATACAGTTGTTGATAGAAAAACACTACATTATATACATTAGCTCAATTATGGAAATTTAGTTCACAGATCAAACGTATGTGAACATTTTAATAGCGACATATAGAGAGATAGCATTACGGTCTCACTGTTTAGCTACCAGCACAGCTAGTCGAGTCATTGATCAATCCATGATCAATCCATTGATCAATCCATGGTGATCAATGACTCACCGCAGGTCTCTGATCAGTATTTCAGCGGTAAATGTGAAAATTCAGAGATTTTGAGTAAAAATAACCTAAAATTGGTGACATTAAATGGAAAATAACTATAATTTACATCCCTGGATAATTATAACCCTTTAATTTATTTCTTCCATTTTCCATTTTTGTCTTTCATGATGGCAGGTGAGACTGTGGCTCCATTGACTGCACGTCACTGCTACAAACATTTAACAGTAAATATTCTGCTAGCTGCTCAGTTATCTCTGGATCACAATCTGTCAATTACAGCTTTAAATGAGTGGCAATGAGTTTTGTGAACCTCAGTGATATATTATTGATTTAGTAATTTGGGATCTTGTGCGTTGTTGCTGTTGTGTACCAGTCACTGAAGCCTTCATGCAGTGGGTACAGAAATCCGTTTGTTAAAATCATTTGAGTTCATTCTTTTCCTCATTCATGTACACACAACTCTCCATATTGACAGGCAAACACAGAATTGTTGACATTTTTGCAGGTTTATTAAAAAAGAAAAACTTCACTATCACACAGTCGTAAGTATTCAGACCCTTTACAGTGACTCATATATTGAACTCAGCTGCTGTCTGTTTGTTCTGATCGTCCTTGAGTTGGATCTACACCTTCATTAATTAGGAAAGCCACACACCCGTCTATAGGAGACCTTATAGCTCACAGTGAACGTCAGAGAAAATGGCAATCATGGGGTCAAAGCAACTGCCTGAAGAACTCAGAGACAGAATTGTGGTAAGTCACAGATCTGGGCTAGGTGAGTAAAGCATTTCTACTGCACTTAAGGGTTCCTAAGAGTACAGTGGTCTCTATAATCCATTTGGAACGACCAGCCCCCTTCCTAGAGCTGGGCCTGGCCGTCTGGTCAAACTGAGGACTTGGGGAGAAGAGCCTTGGTGAGAGAGGTGACGAAGAACCCAAACATCACCGTGGCTGAGCTTCAGATGAGGCCAATCTAGAAATTTTTGGCCTTAACTCTAAGTGGTATGTGTGGAGAAAACCAGGCTCTGCTCATCACCTGTCCAATCCATCCCCAACAGTGAGCCCTGGTGGGGGCAGCATCATGCTGTGGGGGTGTTTTCAACTGCAGGGACAGGACGACTGGTTGCAATCGAAAGAAAGACCAATGCAGTCAATTACAGGGGGATCCTGGACAAAACCCTTCTCCAGAGTGCTCAGGACCTCAGACTGGGCCAAGAGGTTCACCATCCAACGAGACAATGACCCTGAGCTCACAGCTGGAATAACACAGGAGTGGCTTCAGCACAACTCCCAGCCAGAGCTCTGACTGGAACCCAACTGAGCACCTCTGGAGAGACCTGAAACTGGCTGAAACTGACCCCAAACTGGCTGTCCACAAACGGTCCAACCCGACAGAACACGAGAGGATCTGCAATGAGGAATGGCAGAGGATCCCTAAATCCAGGTGTGAAAACTTGGTGTGTATAAAAGAGACAATATATAAATATAAAAAGTGAAATCTTAAGGGGGTCTGAATACTTTTTGTAATCCACTGTAATATCCACTGTATTGGTAAAATTTTCTTTGCATTTCCTTTAATTTTTTTAATATTCCCTATGCAGTTTTTGCTGTCCTAATCAAAAGAGTTCCTCAATTCCTGCAAACATACAAGAAAACACAACTGTTGCATGTACACACAAGAAAAGCCCGTGTTTGACTGGATTTAATAATTTAAGATGGACTTGTCCTTAGAAAATACTTGAATATTTCTGTACATTATAATTTATCAAATGTTACAGCTGTGGCTGGCATCTTCAGAGAGACCATTCCAGTTTAACCAGTTAAACTGGACCTTAGCAGTTCAAAGCTGCACCCCCTCATGCTCTCAGCTGCCGTGACCCCCCCCCCCCCCAGTCTGGGATGTTCACTTCTAAATATTGATGGACATCTGGAAGGCCGTTCATCCACCATCAGCCTTCAGTGAAGACTTCCCAGCCCTCTTCTCAGTGTGTTACACACACACGCACGCACACACACACACGCGCGCACACACACACACACACACACACACACACACACACACACACACACACACACACACACACACACACACACACACACACAAGTACATGAAGGCACCTGGGGAAAGGTGTTTGGCAGCTCTGCAAATCAGAGACCTTGGCCACAAATTCACCCCCTGGAATTTGGGGAGACTGGCTGCTTTCTCAAAGGCTTATATGTTGGCAAGAAGCTGTGTTGTCATTAGACCACTATGTGTTTTGTTTTACCACTATAATACACACTCTGTTCACAGAGTCTTCACAAGGACGTGTGATAATGGTGATGTGTAGATCACTGCCAACTGGAACGTAGCTGCTAAACGACTGAATATGCATCAGATAAATTAAAATGCTGTGTTTGTAGTGTGTATGTAGCGACACAAGAATACACCCCTTAATATGTGAAAAATATTCTGATATGACCTAAATACATTTAAATTATCTGTATATATGTGTATGTCTGTATACGTGTGTGTGTGTGTGTGTGTGTGTGTGTGTGTGTGTGTGTGTGTATACATGCAGACAATGTGACAGCAGGTGGAAATGATCATAAAATTATTATTCAGGATAGTTTCCTGCAGGCATTGGAAGCTCATAGATCAGGGATAGTAAATTGATTGAGGTAAATTGATTTAAATGCTAAATTTAAAGTCTTACTTTTCAGGTACATATTCTTAATAGTATTATACTATTGACAGATAGGTAGATAGTAAGGATGAGCGAGTACACCACTATCTGTATCTGTTCAACCATCTGAATGATCTGTATTTGTACTCGGAAAGGGCGGGACTTAAACCGGAAGTGGGTGTGGTTTGACCGGTAATGGGTGGAGCTTAAATCGGTACATTATTTTAAGTCTAAAATTGATCTGGATTGATCACAAGTTGCTGTATTTATTGTTTATTTTAAAACTATTTACAGAACAGCCTCAAAATGGAGACTCAAATCAGTGTTTTTCATCACAAAAGTAAGAAAACTATGAACTCAGAACATGAAGTGTATTAATGAATACAACACATGCAATAGGAAATAATGAACTACAGAGTATGCATGAACAAGAATTGTCATACTCAACACAACTTTCTAATTTTTTTCTTCTTTGAAATTTTTTATGAATTTTTAGAGCCAGAGAGAGAAAGAGAGAGAGAACGTGTGTGTGTGTGTGTGTGTGTGCGTGTAACACTTAAAACATCTATACAATATATAAATCATTAATTTGAGCTGAAGTGAGGAGCAAGCAGGTAAAAAAAACCACGACTGGAGTGGAGGTGGTGACCGATGTGCAGTTTTCAGCTGTCTGTCAAATGCACCGCATACGTGCAACAAAACAAAACAAGAAACGCGTTCACCAAGTGACCTTAAACAGACCGAAATAGAGACAAGCTGAAGAAAACCTAAGGGGAATAATGTGAACTACAGTGAAGCCACGAACAGAGAGATCAGTCAGTGTCTGTGTGTGTGTGTGAGAGTGGAGCAGTGACAGCTCTGCTCTGGCTGCAGTCTGTCTTCACGCGCTAGTCATATATATATATATACTGTATTTATACAGTATACTGTATATGTGTGTATACAGTGGTATCTCTACTTATGAAATTAATTGGTTCCGGAAGAAATTACGTAAGTAGAAAATTCCCTAAGTAGAGACATGTTTACCGTGCAAATGCCCTAATCCGTTCCAAGCCCCCAAAAATTCAGACATAAATGTTTTATAAAGCATGTAAATGTATATATATGCACACACACACACACACACACACACACACACACACACACACACACACACACACACACACACACACACGCACACACACACACACTAGCGGGAACCTGTGGAAATTCCACAATAAAACAATAATATCAGTTTTCATACTAAATATTTGAAAAGAGTAAATAACTACCTTGTTCTATGGAGAAAGAAAGATAGTAAATAATGACTGGGAACAGCATAATTAAATAATTTATTTGATAACTAATGACAGACACCTTTGGTTTTAACCCACTGAATGTTTTGCATACTTTTTGTATACCCCACCTTTCTTTTTCTTGGCGAGTTTCCTTCTGTGCTTTGCATTCATTGGCTCTGGCTAAGTAGTACTTCTCTTTCTGTGACACAATCTTTTCCTCTCTTTCAGTTGGAGTTTCACTCAGAAATCGTTGTTTTCTGTGTCGTTCCTGCTGCTTGGACTTTCTGGTCAAAAACATGAACGTTGTTGGAACAGTTACGACACTCTGAAATGATGTTAACTGGGAAGTCCATGTGTAGTTATTCCTTCTCCTAACATAGCAGATGCCTTACGCCATATTGTTCACGTGATTCCTTCTGGCAGATGCGCCGTGATTGGTTGGGCGCTTAATTGACAGGTAGTGGGTGGAGTTGGTGAGTGTGAAGCTTTTTCAAGTGAACTTATTCAAATAAATGGGTGGGGAGATAAAAAATGTCCCTCTCACCCTTGTGGGGTGGTATCTGTGTGTCATCCTCAAGCTCGGGTCCTCTACCAGACCCCTGGGAGTCTGAGGGTTCTGTCAGTATCTTAGCTGTTCCTAGGTCTGCGCTCTTCTGGACTGAGGCTTCAGATGTTGTTCCAGGAATCTGCTGGAGCCACTCTTCCAGTTTGGGGGTCACTGCCCCAAGTGCTCCTACTACCACGGGGACCACATTAACCTTGACCTTCCACATCTGTTCCAGCTGTTCTTTCAACCCTTGATACTTCTCAATCTTTTCATGTTCCTTCTTCCTGATGTTGGCATCAGCTGGAATCACCACATCTATCACCACTGCTCTCTTCTGTTCTTTGTCCACCACCACTATGTCCGGTTTGTTAGCTAGCAGCTGTTTGTCAGTCTGTAGGTGAAGTCCCACAGGATCTTAGCCTTGTTGTTCTCAACCACCTTTGGTGTTATGATGGATGGATAGATGAATGGATGGATGGATGGACGGACGGACGGACGGACGGATGGATGGATGGATGATCCTGGAGGAAATTGCACATTCCAAGGTATTTGTAGCTGTCCTTGATGTCTTCTATCCTGCCCCTGGTAGGTCAACCCCTTCAGTTCTGATCATCTTGCCTCTTCTTGATACCATCCGGCCACATTTGTCTAATCCGAATGACATCCCTATGTCGTCGCTGTAGATCCTGGTGGTGTGGATCAGTGAGTCAATTTCTCGCTCATTCCTGGCATACAGCTTGATGTCACCCATGTAGAGGAGATGGCTGATTGTTGTCCCGCTTCGGAATCAGTATCCGTAGCCACTCTTTATGATGATGTGACTGAGGGGGTTCAGGCCTATGCAGAACAGCAGTGGTGATAGTGCATCCCCTTGGTATATGCCGCACTTGATGTTAACTTGGGCAATTGGCTTGGAGTTAGTCTCCAGGGTTGTCTTCCACATTCCCACTGAGTTCTTGATGAAGGCTCTTAGTGTCCTGTTGATCTGATACAGTTCCAGACATTCCAGTATCCACGTGTTTGGAATTGGATTGTAGGCTTTCTGGTAGTCTATCTAGGCGGTGCACAAGTTGGTCTCTGTGTACTGCTCTGTCCACCAGTAGCTGGTGCTTGGCTCCCCTGGTGTTACTACCAACTCCTTTCTGTGCCCCGCTCATATATTGATCCATGTGCCCACTCATCTTAGCCGCCATGATGCCTGACAAGAGCTTCCATGTTGTACAGAGACAGGTTATTGGCCGGTAGTTAGATGGGGTAGATCCCTTCTGTGGGTCTTTCATGATCAGGACTGTCCTGCCTTCAGTCAACCATTCTGGGTGCGTCCCATCCCTGAGCAGCTGGTTCATCTGTGCTGCTAGACGCTCATGGAGTGATGTCAGCTTCTTTAGCCAGTATGTATGGATCATATCGGGGCCCGGTGCTGACCAACTCTTCATCTTTGACACTCTTTCTTGGATGTCTGCCATTGAGATGGTTACTGGTTCTTGTTCTGGGAGGCAGCTGTGGTCAGTCCTCAGGTCCACTAGCCACTGGGCATCGGTGTTGTGTGATGCTTCTCTTTCCCATATGCCCTTCCAGTATTTCTCCACCTCAGCTTTCGGTGGGTCTGACCGGATGCTATTTCCCTGCCACTGAGAGTACACCTTTGCTGGTTGAGTGGAGGTCTTGTTTATCCTCCTGGCCTCTATCTCCTTGGTGTATCTCATCAGTCGGGTAGCCAGAACCGTTAGTCTCTGTTTGGCAGTTTCGAGTGCTTCAGGTATGGAGAGCTTGCTGTATTTCCTGGGTACCCCTTTATTCACCATGTTCCCCTTCTGTAGCTCAGCTAGCTGGCTGACTTCTCTCCATGTTGCCTTTATCTTGGCCTCTAACCGTCTCTTCCATGGAGGGTATTGTTAGTTATGCCCTGTGTTGATCTTATATCCCAGCATCTCGAGGATTACTGTTGCTGTACTGTGAATCAGCTTGTTGGTCTCAGTTATGTTCCCTGTGGGGATGGTTCTTATCGCAGCATTCACATCTTCTAGCAGATCTTCTGAAGGTACTTGACAGCTTTGGTATTTGTCAGAGGCTCCAGGTTTCCATTTGGGTCACGATCGTCCTTCTCAGGTCAGCAGCTCTTGTATTGAGGCTGTCTATGTCTCTTGGGGCTTATCCAGCACCTTGGTGTTTCTGCCTATATATATATATATATATATATATATATATATATATATATATATATATATATATATATATATATATATATATATATATAATTTATATATTATAAATAACATCCTATGTAACATATAAATAAACAACAGCCATGGTTAATGAAGCCAAATAGTGTCATCATGCCACAAAGTCAGTGGTTAAACTCAGTAGCAACTCCATCCTGTTATGTTATATATTCATGAATTCATGACAAGAGCAGCTGAGCTTGAACTTGGACTTTACCGTATAGAACAAGTGAAAATTGAGTCGGATCAGCTGACGTGAGCCTGGTTTATTTGGTAAACTCACTTTATGGAACAGGCGGCTGCTGGCAAACACAAGATGAACTAAGTTTCAATATTCCTGTCTTCACCGCAAACCTCTTCACATTACAGGGAGATACTTACAGGGTCAGATTGGAAACATGTGTTGGATGAGAACCATGGAGAGAATGATCCTCTGTCTTATTAGTGGAGAACTCAAGAGTACACCACACTGGGGTTTACTAGAAACACAAAAGAAGGAGATAGAGAAGGAAAAAAAACAGGATTCTTTGGTCTTTTGTTAATTATTCATGCCCGTGAGGGACGCTCTCTCTCCTTTGTTTCTGTCAGCTGACATGTGTACAGGTGTGCAGACAGTGTGTGTTAGTCTACCTATGTTTATCTCTGTCTTTTTGTAATGGCACAGAAATGACAGTTAAATGTAAGGATCCATCTTTGTGTGCAGGCCTGCGTGCACACGATGCATCCGTCCAGCCACGCTGGAAGCAGCAGCTTCTCTCCTCCGTCCGAATCAAAGCCAGGAAGGAAGCGTAACAACGAGCCCAGCGGTTTGAGCTGATGGTTCTTTAAATCCTCCACAGACAGCAGCAGCTCGGCGCCGACCCTGCCCCACGCTCTAATCGCTTCAAATGAAGTCATGATGGAAACGCGGCGCAGCCAGCCCGGGCTCTCCTGTTCCGCAAGGTGCAGCAGCAGCACTTGTTTGTGCAGAATGTCTGGCAATTAAAAATAATTGGGAAGCAGGTTTACCCACAAATCTTCCAAGAGTGCCAGTTATGATCTAATGAAGCTTCATTAGGCATGCTGAAAGCTGAGAGCACCATATGACAACGGCAATTAGACGGGATCATAGGCAAAAAATAATCATTAAAAAATACCTTGGCCAAGATTAGCTTTTCACTTAATGACCAATTCATTAGCTAATTGATTTCTTATTAGTTACAGGCAGAGACGACTGTTTGGGGTACTGGTGCCGGTAATTAACAGCATTTACGCCATTAGTCAATCGCCTAATTTTCCAGGAAAACAACTTTGGAATGGAGCGTAGCTGGAGGCTTTGGGCCATTTGCTTTTTGCTCCTTTGCTGTTATCTCTTTAATATTGAGAGGGGAATCGTCTCTCAGCTAAGGGGTTGCACTAATACCTACTGATTAGCCATTCATGTCATGTGACCACGCGTTTGGTGCCCAACTCCATCTGAACAGAGATGGATGGATGACGGGACGGAGGAAAGGGGAAGGAGGGTTCAGAGGGATGATGTAATTAAAAGAAAAAAAGATCAAGAATTGCACTGCAGATTTGTTTTATTGTATATTTAATATGACACTTTTCCAGAAGCACATCTGTGCTGCCTGCATCCATAGATTTGGTGCATCCAATGAATGGAGCGCCTGTTGGATTAACTGAGGGTCATAGAAATGTGAATTTTTTATTTTTTCGTCAGGCTAACCTTCCTTTGATCCAGTTTGTGAAAACTGACTTCTTTCTTTCTGGGCTGATCTCACCTTTACAATCCAGCACCCTACAAATAAAATGGAACTCGGCCGCAGCATTTTAATAAACTTTGTTGTTCACACATTATCTCCTGCTGTATTTTGATTCCCAAAATGTAAAAGCTATTGCATACTGTTGTATAAAAAAGGTCTAAATGAAAAAGTCCAACCAGGTTTGGAAAAAATGAAAAAACATTTTTTATTTCCTTGTGACTTTTTTTGTTTTCTTCACACTTGAATAAAAACCACTTCTTATATTTATCTTTTGTTGTCAGTTGGAAAGTGTCTGTACCACCACTCACTGGTCACTGGTACCAGTTCCAGTCTGATGAGATGGAACCATCACACATAGGTGGACACACACTAGTGTTGTTACAGTGTTTTTACACACACTGAAGCTGAATACACTGGTATATGAATTCCGAGTCCTTTCCAGCGTCTCTTTAACTGGGACCACCGTAACGTTTTCTGGCCCCCGCCCTGCAGCCTGATGAGGAATGTGACTCAATGCCTTCTGTTCTTCATTTGGAGCGTTTCTTACATTGAGTGTGACACGTTAGCATGAACAAGACAACGGTCAATGCATCTACTGAAAGGGAACAGAGCATAGTTGCTTACCTCAGCACAACTGAAACTTTCACACACGCTCAGATTTTGTTGAAAACTTACTTTAGAAGTCTTATATTTAACAGGAAGTACAGTTTATCCAACAGGCGAAAGGTCAGAGGTCGCTTTCTGCAGCGTTCTTACCAGCGTGTAATGTAATCTATATAGAGCCTCTACTAAATGGGGGCCATTGAGCTTCATAGAAAGTAAACTAACCTGGTTTTATGGGGACTCCCTGTTCCTGTCTGATCACAGATTATCATCTCAACGCGGACAATCCAGCCTCTTCCTCATGCATCCCCATTCTCTCTCTAATCTCTAGCATCTGCTCTCCATTCATCCCCCCCCCCCTTCTGCTCTACCTTTCTGTTTTCCTGCTCAAATCCCTCGTCTGTCTTTTCTTCACCTTTTTATCCCTCGGTCTTCCTTCAAATCCACTCTCTCCCCTTCCCGTCTTCTCCTCCTGTTTCCTCCGTCTGAGTCGGGTCTGCGGTTCTGCTAATTAAATCTAATGAAGTCATCTATCAGGGACTCTTCTTTCCTCAGCACCACAACATAAATCACTCACTGTAAAAGAAGCTATTCTTCTTTCTCCCCTCTCTCTTTCTCTCTTCACTGTGAACACAGTCTCTCTCTCTTTAAACCAGGCTTTAATTGCGTGATTGAGAAACTGTAGCATCACTCCATAAAAGCCAGTCTGCCTCCAAAAGCCATTCTCCAGCTGACACCAGAGGGACCCCTTATAGCTGGTTATAGTGAGACACACACACACACACACACACACACACACACACACACACACACACACACACACACACACACACACACACACACACACACACACACACACACACAGCAAGCTACTTAAAACAGTCACTTATTGTAAATGGGCCTCATTGGTCTCTGTAGACATTGTTAACATGTCTGTGGGATGGTTTCCCTGCCAAGCAGGAACTTGATCCATCTCCACATTTACTAAATTAATTTCTCTTACAAGCTGTGACTACCTAACACTGCAAATAGGGATTTATCCTCTCCAGCGGTACACAGCAGTGGTTTCAGACGGGCAGCACCGATGCTGCTGGTGTGTGGAGGAGATTGGATGAACAATAGAAATTAGACAATTGCATAAGTAGAATTTTCTTCTTCTCCTGGAGTCGGGTCATCGCTCTGCACCCGTCCCCATGATGCTGACGCAAACCTGCTGCAACAAAATGTACATCAGACGCCCAAACACATGTAAATAATGTATAAATCATACGTCTTGTTAGCCTTGACTCACGTGGTCGGTCCTCTCCTCGTGCACCAATTGATCAATGTCCTCCTATTATCCTGGTGCCCTCCATTCAGCTCCAATCCCCCTGCGCCGCCTCTCCCCAGGTCTTTCATGTTGCCCTCTGGGAGCAAAGCAAAACAGGGTTTTCTTCTGAAAATAAGGAGATAAAATCAGCCATGAATTATTTCAACATTATTGATTTGTGTAAAATCTACCGTTTTCCCCAGAGTGGCACAAGTGTATCCTTACACGGGACTTGAGAAAAATAAAGTGTTTTTGGTCGTAAATGAAGGAAGATGATTGTCCAGGAGATGCCCTTTAATTAATAAGAAGATTTAAGCTGAAGAGCAAACATTGTGGAGGGTTAAGGAGAGAGAAGGAAAGAGAAATTTAAGGAGGATTTTCAAGTCTTACTGTGTTTTCCCTGCAAATCACTGCATTTAAGGATATAATGTCAATTTCATGCCTTTTCTCCTCAACAAGAGGCCCTTTTGCCCTGTGGGTAGAGAGCAGTTAAAGAATACACAGGGAAAAATAACAAGCCAAAAAGGAGAAGCAGCATATTCCTAAAACATCCCAGTCTGAGAGCCGGCTAATGTTCAGCACATTGTGGTGTTTTCATGTTGAATGTTATTTTTCTTTTTTGTCTCTGAAAGCCTCATTTAGATGGCAGCAAAGGCTTTTTGAACACAGAGCAGCCTGTAGTCTCTATGGACTGTTGCAGCACTGGAAAAGGACCTAAATGAAGGCACCAGACGACCCTGAAGACAAGCCAGAGGACTCTAATAAACACACACACAATTAACATGAATGCAAGATAAAGTAGTCTTCATGCTGGAAGAAAAGCTTTCAATTTATCCACCCGGGGCAAAATGCAATTTTCTGTGTGTGCACACAGGACCTCGTGTGTCTCTGCATTGCTGAATCAGATTCATGGATCCCTCTTTATTGCATTTTTTTGCTGCTCCTGTGTCCCCTTTGTGTGCGATGATGATATTTGTAGAAAAGCGCCGCTTTGAACGACGCTTTATGGTCAGAGGAATTATATTATGAGCCAGAGGTTCTGTTGTTGCTTTTTAAAGTTCAGTCCTGTAAACTGGCTGCGTTCTCTGGTGGCCAAGGATAACATTTAGACAATCACATCTGTCATACATTATGATCCACCAAAGCATGATGAGGAGGGATGAGCATGGCTGCATGTAGCGGCGTGGAT
Source organism: Antennarius maculatus (assembly GCA_013358685.1). Classification (NCBI taxonomy): domain Eukaryota; kingdom Metazoa; phylum Chordata; class Actinopteri; order Lophiiformes; family Antennariidae; genus Antennarius; species Antennarius maculatus. Next base: position 348,054 of record CM023618.1, on the reverse strand, counting down.
TTATTTTCCTTCAATTTTACACACACTCAGAATTTGTTTTATACATCAGCCAAAGAAAGTCGTCCCTTGACTTTTTTTTTTTTAAATTTCACCAATTGAATGTAATTACATGATTCAGGCTGGTTCTTGACTCCTTCCACATGTGGGGAAATAAATCTTGACCTGCAAAATATCCAGAAGCTGCAGGATTCAGCCGTCCCTTCATGAAGGATGAGGCTGAGGCGTTTATTTAGGGGGAGGCCTTGTGTCCAGGCAGGTGATGGTTCTCACTTCCCCTCATCCCTAAATGTAGTTACCATCAGGACCAGAGGGATTCCAACCTTCACATGTGACACGGAGCGTTAACACGCTTCAGTTCTAATATTTGATATACCCAATGGGGTGAATCTGATGTATGATCAATTGAGGCAACACAATCCTAATTTTCTCCTTCTGCCCCCCCCCTTTCTCCTTCCCTTCCCTTCCCCTCTCCATCTCTGTCTCTCTTGCTCTCCTCAACACACTGCAGACTCATTTCAGTTTTGCTATTATTCCAAAGCCTTCACAAGAAGATACAGAAAGAGCACCTCAGTAAACGGACAATCACTGCAGGATTAAATGTCTGAACTGCAAAAAATGGCGATAATCAATATTTAACTTCTAAATCAATACCAACAAACCAACAGTCCTGTCGAACTCTACTTAGTACTCACAGTATTTAAAAAAAACCAAAACATTTACCTGTATTTTTCTGTGTAAGTGAGCTGAGCTGTAATCATAATGCGCTTCAATTATTCAGTGCATTTATCACTTACAGGTGACACCATCTGCTGTAGGGATGGATCCATAAACACGTGGTTATATAATGAGTTTATGAATAAAGAAGTCAGCCTTGTCTACACCAATGAAAGGCAGTGATAGGCAGAGATGAATCCAGACTGACGTTAATAAATTATACATTTTAAAACACGCACCAATAATTACATTTTTAAATTTGTTAATAATTATATGGTAGGGTTATAAAACGAACGAATTATATAAAAGTACATTATTATTATTTTACTATTATTATTATTATTATTATTATTATTTCACTATTATTATTATTATTATTATCATTATTATTATTATGTTTTATCGATTACACATGTGTATTTGCTACAATTAGACGGGTGTTAATAATAACACTAATTATAAATTAACGCCTGACAAACAGCCTGGCTGTGTTTCCGGGGGCGCACATGCGCCGGTGAAGGCGGGGTGCTGGAGTCGTGGGGAATGAACACAAGTGAGAAAAACGTTCTGGGCCCCTTTAAGAGTTTTGGGCCACTAAACTGTAACGACACCAGCGTTGGCGCGTAAAGAGCATCCCTCCTGGGTTCCATCTGATCGTCTACAAGCTGCTGCTGATTGGACGCCACATGCCTCCAGACTAGGAGATAATTATTCAAACGTTTAGAAAACTCTGAATTCTGTCGTTACTTTTGGTTTTTACTGCAAAACAGAATGAAGTGAAATGTGATTAAAAATAAAGAAGTGAAAAGATGCATTTTTTGCTTTACGTTGCGTCTTTTTAATTGGGCACTCTGTTCACTGTCTATTGGCCTTCTGGCGATGCGATCCCTTTATTATTCTGGGTGAATATTCTGCTCCACTGAAGAACTGTAAATGAGCGTTTGTGTTTATCTTAACAATAAATGGAGTCGTACCAATGCTGGTTTACAATTAACTTATTCTCTTGTTTATGGAAGTGCCGCAACATTTCTTCATTTTAATCATCTTCCAAAACGCCACTGATATTTTATTCATTACATTATTCATTAAAACGACGCAGACAAACTATTTTATTGCAGCGCAAAGTTGAATGATTTTGTGCGCAAAAGTTAGTTAGCTTCTTGAATTTCATTTTAAGGAGCTCTTGTCGGATTGTTTCGTTGTGTCTGCAGTGACCCCCCCCCCCCCCCGCTTCATGGAGAGATGATATCGAGGCGCACGACAGGGAGCGCGGATTTGCGTCTTAAAGAGGATTTAGGTCTATTAACAACAAAAGGCGCAGTTCATGGCACAAGGGAGAGACCTCGGCTTGTGCGTCATCCGCGGAGATGTGAAGCTGGATCAGTGATAAATGGAGAAGCATCAAACTGAGTCATTAGAGAGCTGAGATACGAGACGCGCACACTGCGGGCCGCTCAGGGCGGCGCACCCAGGGGAGCGCGCTCCTCTCCCGGCCTTTTGTGTTTGTGTGCTGGACTGATGAACAACTTAGATAACGTGAAGCCATTATGGACTCACTTTATTCCCATGAAAACCCAGCATACAGAGGTAACATCTCTGTAATCACAAAGGATTACATGTGTTCTCAAAAGGGAGCCCAGTTTTTATATTAATAATACTATCCCATAATTACTGGTCCTGTTTGTTGGTTGGTTTTAAATGCTGACGTCTTTCCATCGTCATCTATATTTATGTTGATAAAAATACAAGAGAAATACCCTAAAATGTGGATTAAAACAAGAAAAGCGAAAAACCGGTGTCTAAATATTTTATTGATATTAACTGGATGTGGTTGAGGACTTTTTGGGGATGTTTCAAACATTTAGTATTGAGATAGTAGATATTTTGTCAATTAACCACCTTTTTTGATTATTTTCGTGCGTCATGACGCAGCCGTGAAGGATAAGTTCACTTTAAAAAAAAAAAGTGTGAGTCCAAATCAAATTTACAGAAATATTTCATTTCAATTTTTTCCACCTCAAGAAATGACAATAATATAAAAAAAAAATCAAGAGACAGCCCCACAAACCCAGCATGCGTATCTCCCAATCGCTTTAATTACATTTTGGCTGAATTAATTAGACATTACAGCCACAGCCTCCTCGCAGGAGTGGGCCACCGTGGGCATTTTAATGACCCCGTAATTCAATTAGCCGCCTCCATCAGCTCCATCATTGATTTGCCGAAGAAGAAGGAAAAAAAAAAAAAAAAAAAAAAAGCTGCTGAAAGTTGAATTCTGCAAAGTCGAGTCGGCCCATAATTGCACAAGACAGAGAGATTGGGGGGAGAGGTGGTGGTGGTGGTGGGGGGCTGGGCTGAGGTGGCCGTGTATAAATAGTGAGCTCTCAAATACACAGTCACAACAGCAGGAGTGATCTCACCTCCTCTCCACCCCTTCTCTCCATCGCTGCTGCCAGCCTCCCAAAAAAAAAAAGCGCGTCTCCGTGCGCAGCGCCGGTGCAGACACGGTGAGGCACACACACCGACGGTTCACGGTGGATTCCCCTCCCCAGGACCGCTACTGAGCCACAGAGCCGACCATGGAAGAACTGACGGCATTCGTGTCGAAATCTTTCGATCAGAAAACCAAGGAGACCAGCAAAGAGAGTATCACGTACAGGGAAGTTTTGGAGAGCGGGCTGACGCGGGCGCGGGAGCTGGGCAGCCCGGACCCCAACCTGCAGGACATAACGGAGGGCGGCCACTGCCCGGTGCATCTGTTCAAGGACCACGTCGAGCTGGAAAAGGAGAAACTGAAGGACTTTAATGTTTCTAGAGCCACAGAGGGTAAGGCTCCGGTTCTGTTCTCACTAAATAATCCGGATTGCGTCTCAGGTTCAAATGTCTCCGAACGCGAGCGGCGCGTTTTCGTTAGAAACGCGAAAAAAGAGTTTTGAGACACGACAGAGGGAAGTGTGGAGTTATTATTGTGTTATTTCACACAGCAGGAGGCGGGCCCTCCGTCCTGGAGCTCCTGATGATTATTTCAACTCCTCGGCCAATCGAAATAAATAATAAAAAAAAAAAAAAACGTTCTTGTAATTAAAATATAATTTAATTATATTTTGAACTCATTTTAATGCTAATTTAACTTTTTTTTGTAACACCGAAGGTATTTACCAGCTAAATTTACTAAATCGAGCATCCAGTCTAAAGGGTGTGGAGGTGTTTTCTGCTGCCTGGTATTTTATTTATTTCCATCCATATAATTTAAAATCAGATGGACAGTCTGTGTGATATTTAGTAATATTTAAAGCCTTATAACTGCGGTACTTCCGTTGATGCGCCTTTATAAACCTGTTCAGACTCTGGTTTACGCGCCCCAAAGTCACACTTGGAGGTAATAAATTCATATCGACTAAAAAAACTACACGCAAATAATCTCAAAATGTCTCCTTAAAAATATTTTCTTTTATCAATCGGTTAAAACGCGCAGCCGGAGAGCGGAGGAGGCCTCTTTTCACTCAGCAGCCAGACGGCGTTCAGTGGAAGTTTGAGGCATTTAGTGAGTAATTTGAACTGGTTTCTATATTTACCCTGTAGTAGGAGGAGGTAATGGTCCCCTTCGCTCTGCTTCATTCTGCATCTGTTTATTGTATTAATGTCAGATTACAGAGAAGAACTCCCTGTGTGTGGGATTATCATACATTTAGCATTATTTTATATGTCAAATGTAAAATATTTTCACCAGTGTAAATAGACATGTTCACCTCGGTAAACTTCAGACAAAGCGCACACAAAGCAGCGGCTGTCAGGCTGGTTATTAATAATACAACAAGGATTTCACCAAAGGGACGTGAGGAGCCTCCACTGCAGCGACGCAGCGCGAAACGGGCTGGAATACACACATTTAATGTCAAGACATTTTCTTTACAGCCTGAAATCACCTCTGCTGTTTAACGGAGGGGATTCATCACTCTCAATCTGCTCTTTAAATCACACATTGACTGATTTACTTTTTAATGACACCACCATTACGCACTGACTTATGGAGGCTGGAAATGCAGCCACAGACCTGTTTCTCTCTCTCTTGGAGAAATAGGCGGTGTGTTGCCAGACTTTAGGCCCCTGACAGGGCCCAGTGTGAGCATTGGGGGGCCAGCGGCGTGTGTGTGTGTGTGATGTGTGTCAGTACGCAGAGAGCTAGAAGGATGGTGAATGCGTAAAACCCAGAAGTTGAACCCATATTCTCATTTCCCCCCCCAAACATGGGCCGAACAGGGATATACGAGTGCAAGGAGAAAAAGGAGGACGTGAAGTCGGAGGACGAGGACGCGCAGAGCAAATTAAAGCAGCGGAGGAGTCGCACCAACTTCACCCTGGAGCAGCTCAACGAGCTGGAGCGGCTGTTCGACGAGACGCACTACCCGGACGCGTTCATGAGAGAGGAGCTCAGCCAGCGGCTGGGGCTGTCCGAGGCCAGGGTGCAGGTGAGGCCCCCCCCCCGACCAGTTCAGTCCCAGTTACACCAGGACTGGTGCGTTCGGATTAAACAGTGGGTTATGGTTCAGTCGGGACATTTCAAACCTGATGGCTGGAGCGGCTGCTGCGTTATGATCCGTTTCAATCAAGCGTCATTATCATAAAAATGTTGCGCCATAGAAAATAGTTCCGGACTGATATTTGTGTGCACCAAACAACAGCACGTATTAGTAATAATTCATCTTTTTTTTTTTTTTGCAGCTTTCAGAGTTTTATCATGTTTGGGAGCTCACAAGAATGCGTGCGGGGGCCTCATGTCATGTTTAAACCCTTTAAATAATTTCCCCCTGCTTCTGGTCAGACACAAAGAGAAGGTTTCATGTGGTCAGCAACGCGCCAGATAGTGAAAGCAAAAACTCGTTAGTCTTCTATAAAATTCTGCCAAAAAAAATTTGGCTTCTGGCGTCCAAATTAATTCGAATTTAGATTAAATATTCCAGGACGAGGTGCGTGGTTTCTGTGGTAGCTGAGAGTAAATTCATTTCGAATTAAAGAAATGTCTGATCTTTTAAATCCGGTGTTTCTTTTAAGTTATTGATAATAAACACGTGTAAACGTGGATATAATGACCTCCTGATCGAGCCTGTATATTCTCCCACCACCCCATACACCCTGAGGAACCCCCCCCCCACCTCCTAAAAAAAAAAAAAATCGCAACCAATGATTAAAATGAATGAAGAGCCTGAATGGCTGCTTCGGGGGACGCGCTGTTATGTCAGCTCGTATCTCTCATCATTTTCTTTGTAATATCTGCCATTGACTTGATGTAGTGTCCCCATAAAAACAGATTAGAAATAACTCAATTCTGGCCCAACTCTGCTGCTGTTCAGCCAATCTAATCGGATGAATAGGAGCCATCATGGAGGTTTAAAAGCCCACCAACTATACCATTTGGATCTGAAAATTGACAGACATTGTTTACAATAGTATATTACAAGTACCACTAATAAAGTTTATAGCCTGGGTATTAAAATGACGGATGGTGTATAGATGTGGCTGCTGGTGTGTTGCTGTGATCAGGCTGGGGGCGCACGGAGCGCGCTGACTGTCCCTCCTCGGAACACCAGGCATGTTTCAGATCTTCTCCGGGCCTCTTTTCTTTTCAGACTTTTTTAGGAACACGTTTCCTCCAGATTCAGTGAGAGTGAATTGCAGGAGGGCTGTTCAGGCTGTGAAGCAGCGCTCCCAGCAGCTGTCAATGAATCTAATTGAAAGTTATGAGAGCTTGGTGAGGAGCAGGCAGTAATTCGGTTTGGACTAATATCTTTGGGTTTCTGGCGCGCTGCTAAATTAAATGTCATTATTCACTGTCTCTATTAAAAAATCAAAAAGGAAATGAGATTAGGGTATTTGTGAAGCGCATCATTGAGTGGCCCTTAATGAAGAAATAACTGTCTGAACCAGTGTAGTTCACTTTGCTTAACATACTGGCGCGTAATTGGAATTGATCTCGGGCCCATCTAATATTAGCCTTGATTTATCTGAGGGATTTCTGTGCGTCTACGTAAAATCACCTGGGATTTTAACCAACACTTTTTATACCATCATTTACCGCTTAGGCAGTCATGACAATTTACAGCGTGTGCTTGTGTAATAATAATAATAATAATAATAATAATAATAATAATAATAATAATAATAATAATAATAATAATGATAATAATAATAATAATAATAATTGCTGAAAATAAAAATCGAAATGTTATATTGGAGTAAATGGTGCGTCCATTTTCTGATATATTCAAATGTTGCGCTCATTATCTTAAATTTAGAATAATACATAATGATAATAATATAATAATAATAATAATAATAATAATAATAATAATAATATAGTAATAATAATTATCATAATTATAATAATATAATGTTATATTAGGTCCCTTCTCCCGTGCCGGTGGTGTCGGTCACTAATAGACATTTATTGACTGTCCTATAATTACTGTCCCATCGACACAATGTGGGCCGCCGTTCCACGGCACCGTTAGTCATCATCATCATCATCATCATCATCATCATCATCATCAGTCTGAGCCCTTTGTGGTCCGCGACCATCCGCTAATTGCGCGTCGGTAAATGATAATCACTGCGGCTGGAGGGGGGCTGGGGGGGTGATATTATTCACCGGGTAAATCAGGTTGATGCTGATGAACAATAGGAGCTGCAGCGTGAACTCAGAACCGCGTTAATGTTCTTCTTGTGTTCTCAGAGGGCTCCTAGGCGGTCTGTGAGGTTTTGGTTTCATTTTGGAGAACCTTTTTATTTCACCATAACGTTCCTTTAACCATTTAATTACTACGTTTATCCCGAGCTGTGGTTTAATTCCGACTTGCATATTTTTTTAAAAATCGCGTTTATGTCTAATTTTTATTATAAAGATAATTCATCTTTTTTTTTTTGTCCTACAATATTTATACAAGTAACTCGGTTTTATTTGCTGAAATGTACTTTTCGTCATTACTACTGAGAAATAGATGATCTATCCATTTTATTATTATCTAATAACGTTATATCTATGAATAAAATATGACATTTTAGTAGCAGTTTTAGTGTTAATGTGTTTTTATTATTATTTTGGTGATCTTCTGATGATTAAATTTTCTTCTTTTTTCGTTTACAGGTCTGGTTTCAGAACAGAAGAGCAAAATGTCGAAAACAAGAAAATCAGATGCACAAAGGTAAATGTTGGCTTTTAAGACATTTTCAATTATCTCAAAAATTTTTATGCTTTAGTTATTTTGGTTTCACAATTTGACACTATTTTTAACTGCATGTGGAAAAACCTGTGACCTCCTCATCTCACATAACAACAACTGTCTGGCTGTCTGACAGACATCTTTCCCTTCTCTCCAGGTGTTATTCTGGGCAGCGGCAGTCACCTCGACGCATGCAGGGTGGCACCCTACGTCAACATGGGTGCCCTCCGAATGCCCTTCCAACAGGTATAGGCCATGTTCTTGTACACACACACACACACACACACACACACACACACACACACACACACAAGATAATAATGCATACACAAATGAAAGGAGCTTGATATCAGGAACAAATAAATTAAATGCAAAATTAAAACAAATTTAAAAAAAAATTCTCTTTATCTTGTGTGGAAACAGGAACCTGTGAAAAGAGGTCAAAATGAGTAAAGCGTAGCTTTGTGTGTGTGTGTGTGTGTGTGTGTGTTATGGTGGAATCAGAGTCAAAATATGTGTTCTATATTTGCACGCTGACATGAATCTGTAGGCGATGTGCAGCTATTGGTTGAGAGACTGTGTGTGTGTGTGTGTGTGTGTGTGTGTGTGTGTGTGTGTGTGTGTGTGTGTTGGAGGGGGATGCTCCTCTCCCCTCCTGACTGGTTGGACCGTCCGGGTGTCCAGACCGCTGGGAGGTGGACGACATCTGATCGGTTCTCTCCCGTCTCATCCTCACTGCTGCGTTTCTGCTTGACCCTCGTGAAAAGCTTCGCCCTAATTAAGCCAACAGTGAGGCAGACCCAGGCACATAAAAGAGATGATGAAAGCAGGGAATGGAGTGGGCTCTGATGGATATTGGCGTTGAGCTGCAGTGGAGGCTGGAGGCTGGAGGCCTGCATGTTGAGACAGACTCGCTGTTTGAGGGCAGCTGCTGTTACAACACAGCATTAAAACAAGTGATTGGTTTGGTTTGGTGCAACATTTCACTGCCATGATTGAGGGTTTGTGTCATGTGATTCACCTCATCTCTTTTCCTTATCAGCTGACACGTAAAACAAAGCTACCAGAACGGGTTTATGAAACAAAAAGTGCAAGATAAATAGTGTAAATAGTGTTTTGTTTTTATATTTCTTATATTTTTATTCCTTCTTGCCACCTTTTAATGCACCCGACACCGCGTCAAGCCCCCCGGTGGTAAACTTTACTGTACCTGGCAATAAACTATTTTCTGATTCTGATTCTAATATATGCCAAATATGAGTGTGTGAGAGTTTAAACCTGACGTGAACTCATTCACGGCCTGTTATTGGCTTTATCCTTTAATGATTATTCCATGTTGTTGTAAAGGAGAAATGTGGCAGCATTTTGTAAAAAAACTATTTTATCTTGAGCTTGTTTTTGTACGTCACTATAAGTCACCAACTATAAATTACATTTCAAATAAATTTTCTTTTTCATTTAACAACATCAACACAAGGCGTTTTCATCTTTTTTTTTTTTTGGTGAATCTGAACGGCGAGAAAGTGAAAAGTAATATTTAGTCAAGTTAAAACTTTGACTTGAAATCTATTTTGGTTGGAGAAGAAAGCGTGAAATAATTTAGTTTTAGCTCTCTTCCTGCAGCGTTTGAAACACATGAACGACGGCAACGCCTCTGAAGTCAACCGTGCTTCAGTTTCATCTACTTCTTATAAAATAATTGCCAAGAATGTGAAAACTGATATTCTATGCTCCTTATGGTTTCTTTTTCCCTTGACTCAGGAATATGTCTGGATAAATATTTATAACTCCAAATATGTGAATATCTTTTTAGTGCAAAATTGTTTATTTATGCAATTGAATACATAATCAGGATAACAAGACGGAATATTTCCAGGGGTGTAACGGAGTCCTCAGTGTGAATTAAACAAATCTGTTCTGGGTCCCAGAAACACTTTGATTCTAGATGATTAAACTGGATGTGGTGTCTGACAGAAATGGATGATTCATTAACTTTTAGAATAGCTGACAAGAAAAAAAGTCCTGAAGTGCAGTCCGGAACTATTTTCTTAGAAAACAAACTGTAAGCAACGGCTGTGGGGGGGCAAAACCTGAAGGGGGAGTTAATAGTGTCAGAGTGTGAAACGTAAATCCTCAACCCTCCTCACACACACACACACACACACACACACACACACACACACACACACACACACACACACACACACACACACACACACACACACACACACACACACACACACACACTAACCCCCTTTGCTTTCTGCTGCTCTGCAGGTTCAAGCCCAGCTCCAGCTGGACGGGGTCACCCACTCCCACCCCCACCTCCACCCCCACTTGGCCGCTCACGCCCCCTACCTGATGTTCCCACCCCCTCCCTTCGGACTACCAATTGCATCGCTCGCAGACTCCGCCTCTGCGGCGGCGGCGGTGGCGGCGGCCGCCAAAAGCAACAGCAAGAACTCCAGCATTGCCGACCTGCGACTCAAGGCAAGAAAACACGCCGAGGCTCTGGGACTCTGACCCCCCCCGGGCCGCCTCGCCGCCCGCCTGATGCCCATAATCGCCTCTCACACAAGACTGAGCCTGTGAAAGGGCCGCGACATTCACAGCTAACACTAAACTAAACAAAAACACTGAGTGGGGGTGAGAGAGGGGAGGTGGAGGGAGTGTGTGTGAGAGAGAGAGGGGGGGGAGGACAGAGGAGCAAGAAAATACAAAAAAAAAGAAGGAGGGAGCGGGAAAATTGTCACAAAGCAGCTGCCAAAACAGACCACTTGTAGAGACGCTCATTAACTACCAGTCAAATCACCTTCTACTTTCCCCCCCAACAGGCAGGACTTCTGCGGGGCCAGTGGCTCAGTCCCCTCCAGGCACAGATCTCGTCCCAGGGACCGTACAAACACATGTGGATGTCTGTGTGAGCGGGGGCCGGGGCCCGTCGAGGCCGGGGGCCCGTCACACCTGAAGATTTTAGAACAGAGCAAACTGACAGGCAGCTGGGGGGCCACATGTAGAGCCTCACTGGCCGCCATCTCCAGCATGGAGAGCATGGGGGTGGGGGGGTGGGGGGGGAACAAGCCCAAAAAAACACCGCCTCACAGAGGCATTGGAACGGCTCTCACCTTTACACCCCCGCCCCACCCCTCCCTATAAAAATGAAGAAAAAAGCATTAAAAAGGCCATATTTGTCTCCAACCACTGTGTTCCCTGCTGCTGCCGGGGGGGTGAGCTGTAACGGAGGACCGCTCTGGGACCGACACACACAGCAACTCTTTTTGATTCCCACAAACCCCCCCCCCCACCCCGCCCCGTGAGGTGGACCACGATTGGCTCCATCATGGTGCGACACCTCCCCTCTAACGGACTCATGCTGTAACAAAAGCAACAAGTGGTTTCCTTCCTGCAGACGGGGTGGGGGTGGGGGGGCGTCCCGTGTCGCTGGCGTGTGTTTATTACTCTGTTTGTCGTGTTGTATTCTGGGTAAAGAAGTGAAGATAGCCTTTGCACTTCAGGTCTCGTATGTGGGTGTTTACAAATGGCACTACAAGCAGATACTACTTTAATAATTAAAGGGGAGGGGGGGTTTGATATTGTCATGTGATGAGCAAAAAGGATGTTATCATGGATAAAGGGTAAACACCTTGTTTTTTTTTGTGTTTTTTTTAGTAATTCTGAAAATAAGCAGAAAGCATCAGTCAAACTGAAATGCAATGGTGTGCAGTTTAAGTGCAATACTGTAAATAGCAAAAAGTAAAAACAGCTCGCAGTTAATCCTCCAGAATAAAGAGACCCAATGATTCATCCGTTGTTTTTCATGCACTGTTTGGAGCGTGGACTCACCAGTTTTTCTTACGGCGGTGTATATTTTATGGATCGGATGAGAGTCAGTCGTTACCAGGTGCCATATCCCACCTAACTCCTCCTGTGTATTCCAGCGGTTTTGTATGCATCAGGTACAAATTTCACTTGTTGAGGAAAACATGAGCACATTTTTTTGGATGGTGCAGAAATTAAGGGTCGGGTTCTCCAAAAAAAAAAAAAAAAAAAAAATCTTTTACCTATTCATGTCAGAGAAATCCATTTACTTTTGGATACTGAAAGTGTTTATAATAAAATCATTAAAGCAGCATCGTAAACCAAACCAAGACGTTCTTTAAAAAGTTTGGATTGAATCAGTTGGATTCTGCATGTTTTGTTTCACCGTTAATTTTTCCAAATAATTTAGACTATCTTGCAAATTCGCGATCGGATTATTTGGATTGTTTTGGAACTAACTTTGACAACACTGCTGTCAGAGCTGTGATTAACATGTAGGTCTGTTTGAGATCTAGATACCTCTAACAGTCTCCAAAAAGCATTTTCTGTTCCCAGACCTCCATGAACTTTATCTATGTCTCCATTTTAAATTAAACATATTGGTGTTTTATTTATTCGTTTTGTCTGAAAGTTTATGAAAGATGAAATAGTTGAACTCAAGTGTACATTTTTTACATGGCTTTGCATTTATTTTTGTATGTTTTTTAAGTGTTAAATTTGAATTAGGAGGTGTGGCTGTAGTGCATTGTTTGCCTAAAATAATGTAGCGTGTCCGAGTTTACAGACATTTCAGGGATGACTGAACTGAACAATAATCCATGCAATTTGTTGTACCCATAAAAAAATGATTATCATTTCATATGCAAGCATGCCGAAACATGAATCATCCTACAGTTTGTTTTTTTCCCCCCCTTTTCATTCACAAAATATGAATGTACATCTTGTACAAGTAAACTATCAATAAAGTTATAAATATTTCTACTTGAGTTTTAACATACTTTTGTGCGAGGTAAAGCGAGGTGGACACGATAACAACACGATAATCCCTGCAAACGACTTGGAAAGAGAAACTAACCACATTTGCAAGATGCTAACTGCAGTCGTGGCTAATCCCCCCCCCCACCCCCCCGATGTCCTGATCCAGACTCTTTCTCCTCATGTCTCGTATTGTGTTGGAGCTAATACTCAGCAACTGTCTCAACCTGTGGATCAATATCGATATCAGTCTAGACTCGACGTGAACGTGGGCTCCATGCTCGCCAGCCGGGCTCATCACATCTAATCTGAGTCATGCACCAGCTCACAAAATTGAACTGCTATAAAATCCAGATGCAACCAGAATCTAACCCCCCCTCCCCCCCCACAATGGCACAGCTCTGCCCCTGTTTGTCAAAATGACGCAGATAGGATTGCTATGGAAAGTGGAACTATAATGTCGTCAAATAGAAGCAAGATGGCTGTAACCAGAGAGGAGAACCCATAAGTGTGGGGGGAGAATAGAAGCAGGGGGTTTGAGGGATGCTGTACACATGAAATGTAATCCTGCTTGAGCTCCGCGCTCAAAGAACATCTTTTCTCCTTGTTTCCAGAGCGATGATTAAGTTTGAGCAGATGACATGCAAAAAGGTCAAGAGTTGGCGTATATTCATCAGCATCTACATTTGAAGTCACCCCCCCACCACCACCACCACACACATATACATACATGCACATGCATGCAAAACTCCCTTGCATGCTCCCTCCACTTATTCCACCTACACACACTCAGTTTTACACGTTTAAATTGGTTTGCCTGTATTTTTTAAGTGTATTGGCTTCCACTGGAAGCTTAACTCCAGATGTGTGTCCACGAAGTAACTCCAGCATGTGGTTCAGTGGCCTGTTGTCTGAACCCATGCAGGAATTAGCCCAAATGGCGTCCTGTTGAGTGCAGTGCCCTCCAGAAGGTCACCACGCATTTAATTTGTACCTCTTTGCTCATGCATCAAGATTGAGCGATATAGTTGCAGACTGATGGGTCCGCGTTTACCCAGTGACCCCTCCGGCTGGGATCTGCTGGCCCCCGTCTGGAAATAACAGCATCCTTTTATGTGTACTAATAATTAGCATGGCACACACAGTCATCCATCAAGCACCAATGAGCCGCGGTCACTTTGTCAACATGTTCAAGCACATAACTCTATTTGTGTTGGCCAAGAGTAACACACACACAATAATATATTAATGCTGGAGATGATTGGGTTTTGTATGCGTGTGTGTGTGTGTGTGGCTCTATGTTATTGCAGGTTGTTATATCTCAGCCAATGAGGTTCTGTTTTTACTTTTCTTAGGATTATTACAAAAACTGAACAGAATTTGAGGACATTATTTCTACAGGTAGGAGCAGTCCCTTAGATTTAGCTGGCGATCGTCATCTCCATTAAATTTATAAATTCTTTTCCGAGAGTTTTACTTCAAAAGTCACACACACACACACACACACACACACACACACACACACACACACACACACACACACACACACACACACACACACACAATTCTTGAACAGAAAAACACACATTGATGTAAGTTTCTGATCTGAATCCAACTAACATGTTTGAATTGATGGGAACCACAGAAACACTATTATTACTGAGAGAACTCATACTGATGCTTGTGACTCACAGCTAAGATTAAACTGAAGCTGAAACTGTTCTGATTCTTCTTGGTGTCAAATTTGATGCATCTTCTTAAGTTACTGATGGAGATCCTGAAGAAAAACCGCTGTTAGTGAAATATTGTTTTTCTTGAATAACCATCAAACTAGTAATGATACCAATATGGTTCCAAGCTGTAGGGGTACGTTTTCACGGTCAAAGAGTCATATTGTGAGGGTCCAACCATCAGGGGGGGCTGGTTTTAAGTGCAGTGACATAATGTGGAAACTGAGTAGCCTTGGCTAATGTTTGAGTTCTCTGTCCAGACTGGGGAGACGTCGCTTTTTCTTATTTCTTCATGTGTTCTGGACAGATTTCTGACTATCTTGACTTAGCGTTAAGTAACTGCTCTATTGTGATCACCTTACAGAGGTTATCCCATTATAACCACAGACTGCACAACGTGTCCCACAGGTCTGAGCCCTGGAACTATGCTGCACCGGCCTATCAGAGGTCAAGTGCTCAGGGTTCACGTGAAAATAGTTTTTATCACATTTCATTCCCATAATCCTCTTTGAAATGTCACACACAACTATGATCAGACGGAATGTGAGCCTCGACAAGAAGCTGGTGGTGAAGCGGAGCGACGGCAACGACCTGAGAAGACGCAAAGACACGAGGTTCACGCTTTTATCGCTCCGCATCACAATAAGTCGAGGGAGCTGCTTGTAACGAATCCAAAAACCAGCATTTATTTGCGTTAGCTGAGAGTTTTCTGGAGAGCCAACTCTGTGGTTCTGAAATCCCGAGTAAATCCTCTTCCGGCAGTTTCAATTGTAGCTTGAAGTGAAGCCACCCAGAGAAACCTCAGCTGAAAACAATCGAGCTAAAGTGCTGAAGTCACTTCAGTCGGCCCGCGGATCAAAGGCCGCCTTTCATTCCAGTTTGTTTGGCTAGACTTGGGTTTGCTTTGTTGGCTAATGCTCATAAATGTATCTGGAGTCATCAGCAGTGCAAAACTATATTAAAACTAACATTTTAAGTCTGGGTCAACACTTTGTCTTTTTGTTTTGCAGTGGACGTGGAATGTGTCAAGAATTCAGACTTAGAAAATTGAGCAAAGAAGAAAATAATAGCAGGGCATTAAGTTCACATTCCGTTCAGACGTTTATGTTCCACTCATTAGCAGTTTATTTTCAGATCAGGCGTTCTGGTCCTGTGTTGTTCTAATCCCGGTCAGTTATCTATTAAAAACAATATATTTTCTGTCCTTTTGCAGCATAATGTCGCATCGATTTAGGGTCATTACTGCAGGTATCGTCTCCATCTGTAAACACGGGAAACATTGCCTCATAATAAACAGGGAAAATTAAGAATCATTTCAATGTCATATCGACATTGCTAATGTATTTGCTGTTGTATAAAATCTCTTTTATCAGTCATGTCACATTCTTTTTTTTTTTTTTGCATGTACACAGTGATTTATGCTACTTTTAACAACAGGGGGGTTGGAGTTGGTGGCTGATTTAGGTTGATATGAGCAAAGTGTTCTGGTTCATGCTTCAGTCCTCAAGTTAGGGGGGGGTTCTCTCTTGCTGAGTGTTGTTGCAGCTCCATCCAGTGGGCTCAAAGTGTTTCAGACCCGAGTCCTCCCTCTTCTTCTCATCGTGAACCCCTCTTCTTCCTCTGCCAGAGGGATTCATGAAGGAGCTGGGAAGAGAATCGGATTAAAGGTCACATGGTAGCAGTTTATTATATATTTAATTACAGTAAAAATGTTATAAATAATTCTTAAATGCAGAAAGTGTCAAAAGGTCTGCAGTGAAAGAAAATGAACAATTGAAAAACTTGCAGGTGGATGAGCAGCTGTAGACGAGACAGTTGTGAGCATGGACAGATGAAATGACAAGATTAGACTGAACCATTTCATACTTGTACAATTAATTATAAAGCAGCACATATGCAGTCGCTGTGTATGTTGCTCCACATTTCACTAGGACTTCAAAGAAAAGACAGATTGTTGCTAGAACCAGTTTGCTGGTAGTTTAATGATGTTGGGTCAGACTCTTATTTTCCCGTCCTGAACTGCCCACAGCCTGAGGACATAAGGGACGTCACTGTCATGTGTCTGTTTGTTCAGAGCCACAGTTTGACGTTTGAAGGAAGAAAACCTCGTGTCAGACCTGATCAGCATCAGTCGCACTGACGCTA
The DNA here is from genome assembly GCA_013358685.1 of Antennarius maculatus. Lineage (NCBI taxonomy): Eukaryota > Metazoa > Chordata > Actinopteri > Lophiiformes > Antennariidae > Antennarius > Antennarius maculatus. The sequence goes on along the minus strand of CM023618.1, from coordinate 331,454 downwards.
AAAACATGTACAAACTGGTGGTAAAGATTTGAAACAAAAATAAAGTTAAAGATCGGGCTGACCCATCATACAGGGTTCACCTGGTCTGGCATCCGGTGTGAACCCTTCATGGGAGTCTTTCTACAAGCTGCCCTTAAATCAAAAGAGATCTTCAGTTGAGGATTTTACACTACGCTGTGGCCGACAACAGTTTCATTTTGGTTTTACATCCAAATGGAGGAAAACTGTTTGGTCTGTTCTCACAGAGAAACTGTTTTCCACTGATTCCTGGACTACCAGAGGCTCCAAACTCTGTCCCTGTTTTTAGGGAGTCTCTCTTGTTTTTTGACAGTTTTGATAAACAAGTATTTATTATTGGGGTTAAAAAGCAGGAAAAATTTTGAAAAAGGAGCGACAGATTGTATATTTACTTCTGCGTAAAACAAAGATGGTAATATATCAGCAAGAAACAAAAGGTTGAAAGGTCGTTTTATTAATTTATGTTTTTGTGTGAATCTCTTTTTCCATATGTTTGTATGAAAGTGATTAATTTGAAACTATGATTTCTGTGAATAAACATGCTTTTTAAAAATCTTCTTCTTTTTCTTGTGGATATGGTACAAATAAATATTCAACAGCAGTTTAAAACCATAATTCATTGTGAAACGTCTTCCATTGAAGTGCCGAGTAACAAACACTTCACTTGGAAATGTTTTCAAAAATACGTTTCTTAAAATGTCATCTCGCTTTAGTGGAGCTTTGTCAAAGCTTTTTTTTTTTTTTATTAACATGTCTTCAAACCACTATTTAGACAACAAATTCACCCTGAGAAAATATTCATTGCATATTAATGTGATCAATAATCCAGACCAAACAGCAGCTTTATTTCCAGCCAAGCTGCCTGTTTTTCTGCGCCTCCCTGCAGACAAGAGGATCCGTCCAGCTGCACGGACACGCTGAATGCTGCTTGGCTGGTAGGCACAGACACGCTGGGTTATATTCATGTTCACAGCACAATATCTAAATCAAGAACAAATATGATTAAGCTGAGCAACAGAAACGAAAGTCAGCATTGAACTTTTGTGAACCTCCCGACAAGACCACCAGAGTAAATTCCAAGACCATTAGCTTCAGTTGTCTCCGATTGCCAGGAGCTCTCACGCTCACATTCCTCGTTTCAGTACCGGTTCTTCTGCAGTGATATCACAGTGAATGAACTCAATTATCAGTTGTGTCATCCACCAAACACTGTTACTGATGTAATTAAATCACAATTTTATGCAAAATTAGGGAAGATTTCTCCTGATGGTGATCATCTCACAACCCAGAGAGGTTGGTGTTTATCTGGACAGAGCAGGAGCAAACTTATTTCTTCTTTTCAACACGTACAGATCTTTCAGAAACGTTTTGTTTTGATGTGGCTTCGTAAAACATCTGTTTGACAGAGAGCTCTCTGTGACCCAGAGAAGGAGACTTTGTTAGTAGATTCCACAGAGAGGCCGTCTCAGGCTGCGTGTAACAGCATCATCTGTACGACTCAAACAATCAATTCATGCCACGTCTCCGTTTGACTGTCTGAACCATTGTGCCCCTTCACGCTCCCACTGATGACGTTACACCAAACGTCAAGATCGTGTTCAGGTCAGTTTTTACAGGTTTGCATTTTTAGGTCCCAAAAGTGAAGTTCTTGTGTAAACCAATGGGAAAAAAGCTCATCAATACCAGATCCTATCAGATGAAACTGGTGTCATGAGAAATACCCCTGAGTCCAAGGATGAGACTGTTTCTCTCCCGGGTCAAAGATCTCATTTATGCTCTTCATCCAATTTTTAATACTGAATGTATTCGGAACAAATGCTGCCGGTTTAAAATTAAAAAAAAAATGGGTAAGCTATATAAACGTAACTTATAAGATGTTGGGGTTTAATCTTTTCATCTCATCTCAGATCATCATTTTGTCTCACCATCTCATCTCATCTCATCTCATCTCATCTCATCAAGTCATCTGATTTCACCTCATCTCAACTCATCCACTCATCTCATCATCTAATCCCATCTTGTCATCTAAACTCATCGTCTCATTTTATCGTTCATGTTGTCTCATCATTTCATCATGCCATGTCATCTCATGTAATCTCATCTCATCTCATCTCATCTTGTCTCATCTCTCAACACCAACATGTGTGTCCTTTGCAGGGGGGCTGGTCTTAGATGGAACCTTACAGATTAGCGAACGCTAATGAAAAGCAGCCCAGCACTACAGCGTGTGCTGGAGAACACGCCTGAGCTTCTGACACGGCTCTGCAGTCTGATGCATTCCTCCTGCAAATGAGTCAGACCACAGGGAAGGCAGTTCTAGTGTCATTTCTATTGCGAGGGTCAGATACATCTGAATGCAAAGGAAAACAACTTGAAAACACATGCAAAGTTTAAAATATGGTGCAAAAACATTTTAATGGGATCCGATCAGGAGCATGTTTGGGAACAGGTTCGGAAGGCTCCTGTGATTCAGTCTGACCTGTTCACAGACATAACCTGACTTCAGAACCTGCTTTGAAATGAATCTCACCTTTATTTTCCCCTATTACGGAGACATTTAGCATCATTTTGCATAAGTTCCCTGCAGCAAATCCACAAAGAGATGTAAGTGTGGCTGGATGGATGAAGTCTTTGAGTCACTGGTCTACACCCATACTTTAAAGGCTAAAAGGTCAGACCGACTGAGTGAAGTCAGAGTCTTTGTCTGCAGGGAACAGTGTGGGTCTGGAAATAGGATTTACATAAAATATGGTCAGCAACTCTGTGTGTGCAGTAATGAAAAATCACTGAAGCTCTCAGGACTGCACATCAGCCAGATTTGGGTCTTTATTAATATCTAAAACTAAGACCTGAAAGGAGACTGTTTTTCATACCAAAATGAAAGCCTTTCCTGATATCCTGACTCTGACACAAATTGCTTAAATTTAGAAAGTGATGTCAACAACCCGGCAGTCACACTGTTCAAGGTAGACAAATATTAAAGAGTGTCTCAATGACAGAATAAACCATATCGCTTTACATCATGTGACCTTGTAAGTGAACAGCATCTGAACGGTGTTTAACTGAAGCTCAAAACGCTGGCAGTGCAGTTCTCTGGGTGAGAGTTGAGAGTCAAGATCAACCTTTGGAAAAAACACGACCCACCTCAGCTCTGTTCATGTTCTGTTCTCTGGACAGTCTCCTTCTTGTTACTTTAGAATCACACATTTTCAAATCATCTTAACATTAACTAGATTTGTCAAAGATGCAACCAATGTTTGAGGAAATTGGAGAAAGAATCACTGGCATAAATTTTTATTAGCTAACCCTAACCCTAACCCTAATCCTAACCCTAACCTGATTTGACCATTGGCTGCATGTCATCGGGCTGGATTGAAATACATTAAAGCAGAGTTGTAATCATACCACTGAACACACTTTAGAAAACCCTCCAAATATCAACAATATTTTTTGCATATTTTCAAAATCCTTTCCAAAAAAAGAATTCAACGTTGTGCTGTGATAAGTAACAGTACCATGATGTAGAAGTACTCACATTTCATTTACATCAGTTTTACTTGAATTGTAGTACAAAAGTATTATCATGAAAATACATAATTGTCAAATGAATGCAGTAAATAATTTGCAAATGAGTGATTAATTCTGTGCAAACAAAATACATTGTTTTCATGTAAATATGAGATTTAATTTTACAGTTCCTTAATTGATCAATGTGGGGAAATATATGAAAGATCTCATTTGACCAGACGGCTTGTGTTCATCTCTAGTTACATCAAAGTCCAAAGTCATGACCTTTCACCTCTGTGTGATCAGTACAATAAAAACACTCAAATGACTGAATGTATTGTTTCAGCTGGGAGGGCTGCATCACAGGTTAGGGAACAAGTTATTATCTAATGTAAATATTCTGTTAAGTACAGTAATTCAAATAAATAAATAAATAAATAAATAAATAAATAAATAAACAAACAAATAAATAAATAAATAAATAAATAATTAAATCTAATGTAAATTTACAAATAAAAATTTTCCAAAAAAAATCAATTGTGATTTGAATGAAACAACATACATTGAGGTGTGTGTATCACTCACACGCATGCACGCACATGCGCACGCACGCACACACACACACACACACACACACACACACACACACGCACGCACACACACACACACACACACACACACACACACACACATACACACACACACACACACACACACACACACACACCTGAACTTTCTGACCTCGCTGATGAATGAGAGCCTGCTCAATGCTACACTTTTCCACCTACCATGAACGCTGCTGCATGCGGCATCAGGAGCTGAATATGAATATAAATGGAACAAAATACATTCAAGAAAACTAGACAATCCCCACGACAGCCCAGAGAGGTCACGTAAAGTAACACTATAGCGTATACACACATGACCTCTCACCCTGCTGGTGAAGAACAATGCCTTTCAGGGAGGACGCAGACTTCCAGCGTGGTTTCCTCACTGCTACCCCTTTGGGTGAACAATGGGGGGATATTTCATCCCATGAAGGCAAATGGGTCTATAAACCGCCGTAGGGAAAGCTAGCTTTCCTGATTGCTACTCATCTCACTGTTTCCCAGATGTTTTATACTCTCATGACTGGTAATCAATAGCTACACATGCAGCCTTTCAGCCGGCGCTGGTCTTTTATATTACGCCTAAGGAGCAGTTGTCAGTTAATGGCAGCCTTATAAATAGACTGAGGCTGCATGTGAACACATGGATGCTTTCTCTGTCAAACGTACAACGCCACAGAGTAAACCATCGGCTCGCTTCTTTTCTGTTTTACAAACCAGAAGAAACGATTGTATTGTGGATTTTGTACAATTCTGTCATGTTATTGTCTGAGTTAAATCGTTCTGTAGAAATGGGGGGGGGGGCTGAGGAATCACTTTTTAATAAGCTCCATAAGGGGCAGCTACTGACTTATTAGTGATTTACAAATAATATAAGGCTGATCTGCAGATCTCTTATAAGTTATCTTTTTTTTTTTTCCCCCCAAAAAATGTTTTGAAGTTTGACCTATGGGAGCATAAATCCTCTAACTGGATTATCATGCCTAGAGTGATGACGACTTTTAGTCAATTAAAAATACGCTCTGGTGCTGCTTTCCACAAGGTCAGTGGTCAAATAGTCTTTTAGACGGGGGTTCCTGAAGCAGCAGAGAGGTTATTAGAGACAAATCAAGATTCAGGATACTTTATTAGCATTTCAGTGAGAAAGGAATTTACTTTAGTCGAACAAGAACGCTGAATAATGAACAGCAGTGAAGGTGGTCGCGCTGCAGCCACTGTTCACCACATTCCATATGTACAGGGATGCTCCATCTGTCTGAATCCTGGACTTATGGGATGTGAATGTGACTGGAGACATACAATAAAACGTGTGAAGGTAGTTGAGTAAAACCCAGATTGTATCTTGAACTGTTGTAATGTTCTGGAAATCAGCAATAAAGACACAGCTTTTCTTTCCCTAATGGTAAATCCGTTGTTTTACCCTGTGGAGAACACAAATCCTTACGTTAGGAAATCTAACTCGTCTGCCATTGTCTTTGAAGAGAACAGAGTACCTAATTGCCCTTATTTGCAGGACGCTTGTGTGTGAAGCGTCACGTTTTCTCGCTGTGACAGATTCACTTGCTTAATAAATACGATCATTAGGATTTTCTCTCTCCAGCTACACCCCACGGATATTTCTGTTTCCTGCTCACAATCAGACGCGCACAACAACGCATCTTTGAAGTAAAGGGCAGAGAACTCTATCTATTGTTATTATGGACGTGTTGGAGGAATTTATAGAGTGTTATTGACGTCTTCAAACCTGCAGGGATGGCGCGCATGCATATTAACACACTAATAATAATGAATGTGGTGCACATTTGCCCTCAGAAGACTGTTTTATTTCTGATAACTGTGTATCTGCTCGGCAAATAAACGTCACAGGTACATAATACGGGACATGTTGATGAAAAAGAATTGGCCCTGTTAAGTTACTGTACTGTGTCCCTACAGGCATGCTTATGCTATATTGATGTTCAAATTAACAGGGTTAGATCTGACTGCAGATGCTTCTATTAGATGAAGCTGTGAAAGATGAATTCAATTGTGATTTGAATAGCACAACCCACACCAGATGACCTGCAACGGGAGGCAGGAAATTGGTTCACGCTAAATTGAGTTGTGCTTGTTATGATGAATGTTGAGCAAGGTAACCGTATCGTTACACCCAGGAACTCACAGGAACTATATCAGCAGTCTGTAGGAACAAACACCCATCTATTGTGTATGTTCATGATCAAATGCATTTTATCTTTCATTCCATTTTGAATTCTTTCGCTGAACCTGTTTAGTTTTTAATGTTAAACTTGATGAACTCTTCCTCCTCTCCGCTGTTATTCTGAGACCCAATTAGATGTACATATCCCACACAATCCTGCAGTTGGAGGCCAGAGGCCAGAGTCTGTTTGTCCAAAGGGAAGAGGCGTGGGAGAAACACGTAGCGGTTTCTACCCGCCAACACGCCGCACTAGAGCATGGTGCATATCAATTCAAGCAATAACTAATAACACTGGCTGCAGGTATGTCTCCCAACATCACAGAGAAATGAGTCAAAGGTTGTTTCATCTTTTATAGATCCTGTTTGAAACTAGCAATTGCCTCAAAGAAAGACAGAGTGAAGAACCAAAGAGTAAGAACCACAGCAGCTGTGTGTGCGATTGTCTTATTGTGTGTATTTCATGCCCCAGCAGTGTAACTGGGCTGTTTGCAACAACCCTCCCTTGTCTTTGAAGGCGCTTGTGCAGGACCAGATCCCTATGGCCAGATGAACAGGGGCCTGCAGAGCTCCCTGAGGAGGCCAGCCCCTCATTTGTGATTGCCCAACACGATCGCACCCAGCAGGCCTGAGAACACAAGCCCAATGTTCTGGATGGATGGCGTCATGAAAGAAGACAATTATCAGGCAGTGAGTGAGGTCTCCCAGGGTTATGGTTTTAGTCAGATCATTTATTTTATGTAGTTTTTGAAGCAGCAGCTTTAAAGTTTAACAGCCCTGGGGTTCCTTTTTTTTTTTCAGCTTTTCAGCTGTGTGTGTTTGTGGGTGGGAATATTGCTGGGAATATGTTTTTTGATGAACTAATTGGCTATTATTGGATGTTTTCAGGCAAAGCCGTTGCGCTTTTTTTGTTTTGTTTTAAGGTGTAGTGTGTGTGATATTGAACTGACCACACAGAAGCCCTTTCTTTACCCTTCAGCACGTTGACCACAGCAGCTGCTGCATAAATACACCAGAGAGATGGGAATGTAGAGATGTTTAGAGAGGAGGGGGGGAGGAAATATAACTTGGGGTTTGTAAAAAGGATATGTAGATTTCTACTCACTACTACACTACTATAAAGCCCAAGGGATTCTTCACATACAAACGTACACATGGGAGAAGTGAGAGCAGATTAAATACTTAAATAAATGCTAGACCTCTGTGTCATTTCATGTTGATCTTCTGGCCGTAGTAAAAAAAACCAACTTGTGATAAAAACATCACAACGTCAAAGTCCTGCCAGAATCCAAGTCTAGAATTCAAGAAACTCTTTTCCTTAAACTTCCACAAGAACAGTTTAACAGGTTTTTTTTTTTCATAAAGACTGACTTCTCATTTAAAATTGTCTTTCATTTTGTTTTCAGTCTCTGACAATGGAGTTTCATAAAGTTTTGAGTAAATAATTGCTTTGCTGTTGCTGATTCTGGATCACCATTCCTCATTGTGAGACACCTGATGCGCTCTTTAATTTATAGAGACCCACAGATGTGGATCTCTATAAATTAAATTAATGTTTGTGTGTAGGTTCAAGCTCTTTATTGTCTGTATTACAGTGGTGGGTGGTCAGGGCCAGCAAGGCCTTCTCTGCTGGTCTAACATAACCAGAAATCATGATAATATTAATGATAAAAGTTAATTGTATTTTAATGCATTTTCCTTAAGTAAATACATTCAAATATATGTATAAATATATAATTTTGCCTTTGGATATAATATGACATAGGCCAACACTGGGTCAGTGTTCTATTTTAGGTCAGAGAGGTTTTATCCAATCAGAATTCAGCTAGCTTGTGTTGTCAGGTTGAATGAAATCTGCCCAGGACCCTCAGAATAGAGGTGAGATCGGGCCTAAAAAAATCCAGCCCGACCCGAACCGAGCCTGATGGTATTAAAGCCCACCCGACCCGACCTGAACGTAATTATTGACATTTTGAGCTCGACCCGGCCCGAATTTCGGGCTCGGATTCAGGTTTAAGATCTTACCTTTACTGTCAGTGCGTACGATCGGAAAGGTAAAGTGTAAAATACAGCTGACGCACGGAGGGACGGAGCAGGTACTGTAGATGGATGTTTCTCATACAGCGCCTTCTATGTTTTACCTAAATTATTTATTTTATAAGGGTATTCCTTAGTTTAATACCCATAGATCGTTTGAGATACATAATATATAGATATATATTTATTTAAAAAGTTCGGGCCGGGTCGGGCTTGGATCATAAGATCTTAAGCCAGAGCCAGAGTCCAAAACAAATTCAGCCCGAATCAAGAATGCACAAACAGTTAATAGACAGATGCGATAGCCAATCAGATCACGAGTTGGTGAGACTAAGGCCTGCTAGCTGGCTTCATGTTCACCTGACATGTACGTGTCCTGTGATTGGATACTGACTCTGAGGAGACGGCGCTATGCAGACGTACATTTGAAGAGAAGCTCTAGAGAGACGAAGGTCCGATCCCTGAACTAGCTAACCTGTTCTAGCTAACCTGTTCTAGCTAACCTGTTCTAGCTAACCTGTTCTAGTTAACCTGTTCTAGATAACCTGTTCTAGATAACCTGTTTTAGCTAACCTGTTCTAGATAACTTGATCTAGCTAACCTGTTCTAGCTAACCTGTTCTAGCTAACCTGTTCTAGATAACCTGTTTTAGCTAACCTGTTCTAGCTGACCTGTTCTAGCTAACCTGTTCTAGCTAACCTGTTCTAGCTAACCTGTTCTAGATAACCTGTTTTAGCTAACCTGTTCTAGATAACTTGAACTAGCTAACCTGTTCTAGCTAACCTGTTTTAGCTAACCTGTTCTAATTAACCTGTTCTAGTTAACCTGTTCTAGCTAACCTGTTCTAGTTAACCTGTTCTAGCTAAGCTGTTCTAGTTAACCTGTTCTAGCTGACCTGAACTGGTTAACCTGTTCTAGCTAACCTGTTCTAGTTAACCTGTTCTAGTTAACCTGTTCTAGTTAACCTGAACTGGTTAACCTGTTCTAGCTAACCTGTTCTAGCTAACCTGTTCTAGTTAACCTGTTCTAATTAACCTGTTCTAGTTAACCTGTTCTGGTTAACCTGTTCTGGTTAACCTGTTCTAGTTAACCTGTTCTAATTAACCTGTTCTAGTTAACCTGTTCTAGTTAACCTGTTCTAGCTGACCTGAACTGGTTAACCTGTTCTAGCTAACCTGTTCTAGCTAACCTGTTCTAGTTAACCTGTTCTAGTTAACCTGTTCTGGTTAACCTGTTCTAGCTAACCTGTTCTAGTTAGTAGAGTGTTCTTGAGGAATGGAAGGAGAATGGATTTTGTGTTTAAATCAGCCGTTTGAACAGCTGTTTCTGTGAGTACAAACATTTCATTTAGAAGTTTTCATATTTAATGTTCTTGTACTTTAATTTAATTTATATCAAATTAATATGGTTAATATACTAAAAATGAAAAAAGCTCTTGCTCTTCAGTGTGTAAATAATGTGGTGCTCTTGTGATTGTAGTGAAATACACAAAGAGACTTGTGTCCCTGTGGAAAATAGCCTGTTTTATACCTGATAGAGGTGATGGAACATCTAGTAGTGTGTTAGTGTGTGTCTGTGTTTCCTTTCTCCAGCTGTTGTGTCTTAATGATGGTGATTTCAGTGGGTTTGTTGTAACGTAGTTGTGTGTTGTCTATAAAGGTGTGGCCGCGGGTTCTTCTGTGTGGGTGACAATAAAAGAAGTGGAGCTTTTTGTCCCATTTGAGAGAAGTTCTAAACGTCCTGAACGCTACATTGGTGGCAGCAGTGGGAGCCACTCACAGTATTATGGGATGTATTGATGCATGTTTGACCATGGAGAACATCACTGAAGGCCTAGGTGTGAAATGCACGGCCCGCCACTGGCTGTATGTGTGAACACAGGTCAACGATGCAGCGAAATGTCTTGCAAGGAAGACAGATTGGCGTAGCATTTGAATAACATGAGGAAAATATTAATACACAACCGTAACACTTGACTTTCTGCTACTGTGTGGGTTCTTCAGTGAGCAATGACGAAGGTTGGTGACAGTCTTTATTATTAGCACATGCAACATCATCTCTTTCAAACACAATTTCAAGCATTTTTCAGCTACTTCGGCATCTGTCCCCAGGACGACGCTGGCAGACGTCCCTCAGGTCCAGCACACCGCTGCACGTCAGGGAGAAGAACAACACAACACCCAGACCAAACAACACACACATCACGTTCCTCACACATGACAGATTGAGCACCATAAAAAATGCATGATTTTTAGATAGTGGATGTATGATGCCTTTTCAAGTCCTTAACCTCCAACATGAAATAACATGTCAGTAAATATGTCTGTTTGCCATCTTTGATCCGGAGCATATCTGATCAATTAAATTTACTAGTTTCTCTAACCTTAAACTATACAGTTAACCACGATAAGTAATAACATTTGATTTAGGAATTTAAACAGATTTTGAGGTCTCCTTGGAAACACCGTTGTTAGTGTCTCTAGTTGGAGGCGTGTCTGGCCTTTTTGCACACTTTTGGTTCAAACACTTAAATATGATAATAGATATTTAATATTTAGACTTTTCAACAAATCTTGCTTGTTGAATTTTTTGTGGAAACATGATTTACAGATAAAGTTGATCTACTTCATAGCCTGTATGTAACAGAATACAACTACTCTGGGCTCATTAAATATAACACAAAAATACTGTACAGTATGTCAGCTGGTTGTGTTTTTGCAATTTAATATTTTTACTAATTTTGGTTTTCCATTGTGTCTGGAATCTATTTAAAGGGACAGTAAAGTCAAAATGAACCAGGTGTGTATTTGAAGTACATAATTAAAACAAAGTTTTGGTGGCACTTTTATTTTTTTATGTTCAATGGGGACTTGGAAAAACAAAATTTATCATAAGTTACGGAGTGGAAGTGACACAATCGTAGGCATCAGCCCATATCAGCACTGTTATATAAATATACAGAAAGAGACAATGTGGACCCAGAGGGCTCACCAGTCTGTGAGTGAATGCACATATTGTTAGAGTCACTCACTAGTTATAATGTCCCGTTTTGGTTTACTCTGTGTATGGAAAAGTTAACCACGCTACCGATGTTAACGCACTAGCCCGTCAATGGGATTTTCCATATTATGTTAGCATTGAGCTAGCGGCCGTTTGTTACTGTTGGACTGTGTGGAGTTAATAACAACTCTAGTTTATATGAATATGTCTAGTATTAATGAATGTATCAGGATCAGGGCCTGACATGCTGTGTGTGTGTTTTATTTCAGTGTCACAGATCTACTCAGTAAAATCACCTGTCAATCACTTTTGATACTGTTTACTTTTCACGAGCACCATAATCGTGTGATAATCTGCTCATTAAAACATTTCTACAACACCTCCAGTAGCTCCACACATGAATTAATTATCCACTAAACCTTGGGAATTCAGAATAAACACTATGGGTTGTCTGAAAACGATCTTACCTTCAAATCTCTTTGGAAATCCTCCGGGCTGACGTGCTCATGACAGAGTCTTGATCTATGGTCATTCTGACCTTATCCTGCTCTCCATTGCTCTCCAGTCTTTCCAGAAGGTATTCTGAATAAAGACAGGTTCCTATCTTTGTGTAACTCCTGTGGTGTTGGAACAACCGTTCACCTCACAGGTAACCATGACTTTATCTGATTTATCGATTCATTGATCGTATTGTGTTCTAATGGCGGCCCTGACTGATGAAGGGACGGGTGTCACCGATGACCTATGACCCCACGTGACCACTGGATACGGAACCTTAAAATCTGCACTGCAGATTTTAAGGTTTCCTGACCACAGCGATGATGTCAGACATCAGGAATTTTTTTTCCTTTATTTTTTCATAATCTTCTTTTCCTTTGGGCTTTTCCCTTCAGGGGTCTCCACAGCGAATCAGTGTCCTCCATCTAACCCTGTCTTCTGCATCCTCTTCTCTCACACCAACTACCTTCATGTCCTCTTTCACTACATCCATAAACCTCCTCTTTGGTCTTCCTCTAGGCCTCCTGCCTGGCAGTTCAAAACTCAGCATCCTTCTACCAATATATTCACTATCTCTCCTCTGGACATGTCCAAACCATCTCAGTCTGGCCTCTCTGACTTTATCTCCAAAACCTCTAACATGTGCTGTCCCTCTGATGTACTCATTCCTGATCCTATCCTTCCTGGTCACTCCCAGAGAGAACCTCAGCATCTTCATCTCTGCTACCTCCAGCTCTGTCTCCTGTCTTTTCCTCAGTGACACTGTCTCTAGACCAAACAACATCGCTGGTCTCACCACAGTTTTGTACACCTTTCCTTTCATTTTAGCTGAAACTCTTCCATCACACATCCCACCTGACACTTTTCTCCACCCGTTCCATCCTGCCTGGACACGCTTCTTCACCTCTTTTCCACACTCTCCATTGCTCTGGACTGTTGACCCTAAGTACTTCAAATCCTCCACCTTCTTGATCTCTTCTCCCTGTAACCTCACTCTTCCACTTGGGTCCCTCTCATTCACACACATGTACTCTGTCTTACTGCGGCTAACCTTCATCCCTCTCCTTTCCAGGACAAACCTCCACCTCTCTAGCTTCTCCTCCACCTCTTCCCTGCTCTCACTGCAGATCACAATGTCATCTGCAAACATCATAGTCCATGGAGATTCCTGTCTGACCTCGTCTGTCAGCCTGTCCATCACCATAGCAACAAGAAGGGGCTCAGAGCTGATCCCTGATGCAGTCCCACCTCCACCTTGAACTCCTCTGTCACACCTACAGCACACCTCACCACTGTCTTACAGTCCTCATACATGTCCTGCACCGCTCTAACATACTTCTCTGCCACTCCAGACTTCCTCATACAATACCACAGTTCCTCTCTGGGCACCCTGTCATAAGCTTTCTCCAGATCTACAAAAACACAATGCAGCTCCCTCTGGCCTTCTCTGTACTTCTCTATCAACATCCTCAGAGAAAATACTGCATCTGTAGTACTCTTTTTTAGCATGAAACCATACTGCTGCTCACAAATGTTCACTTCTGCCCTTAGTCTAGCTTCCACTACTCTTTCCCATAACTTCATTGTATGGCTCATCAGCTTTATTCCTCTGTAGTTGCCACAACTCTGCACATCTCCCTTGTTCTTAAAAATGGGCACCAGCACACTTCTCCTCCACTCCTCAGGCATCTTCTCACTATCTAAGATCCTGTTGAACAACCCAGTCAGAAACTCTACTGCCACCTCTCCTAGACACTTCCAAACCTCTACAGGTATATCATCAGGACCGACTGCCTTTCCACTCTTCATCCTCTTCAGTGCCCTCCTCACTTCATCCTGACTAATCTTTGCTACATCCTGGTCCACAACAGTCACCTCTTCTAGTCTTTGTTTTCTCTCATTTTCCACGTTCATCAACTCTTCAAAGTACTCTTTCCATCTTTCCATCACACTACTGGCACCTGTCAATAGACTTCCATCCCTATCCTTAATCACCCTAACCTGCTGCACGTCCTTCCCATCTCTGTCTCTCTGTCTTGCCAGCCGGTAAAGATCAGTCTGTCCCTCCTTACTGTCCAACCTAGCATACAAGTCATCATAAGCTTCTTGTTTGGCCTTTGCTACCTCTACCTTCACCTTACGCTGCATCTCCCTGTACTCCTGTCTACTCTCCTCAGTCCTCTCAGTGTCCCACTTCTTCTTAGCTAACCTCTTTCTCTGTATACACTCCTGTACCTCCTCATTCCACCACCAAGTCTCCTTATCTATTTTCCTTCCAGAGGACACACCAAATACTCTCCTACCTGTCTCCCTGATCACATTAGCTGTAGTTGTCCAGTCATCTGGAAGCACCTCCTGACCACCCAGAGCCTGTCTTAACTCCTTCCTAAAGGTCATGCAATACCCTTCCTTTTTCAGCTTCCACCATTTCGTCCTCTGCTCTGCCTTTGCCCTCTTCATCTTCCTCACCACCAGAGTCATCCTACACACCACCATCCTATGCTGTTTGGCTACACTCTCACCTACCACTACTTTGCAGTCACTGATCTCCTTCAGGTTACACCGTCAACACAAGATGTAGTCTACCTGTGTGCTCCTACCACCACTCTTATAGGTCACCCTATGTTCCTGCCTCTTCTGGAAGAAAGTATTCACTACAGCCATTTCCATCCTTTTTGCAAAGTCAACTACCATCTGTCCTTCTGCGTTCCTCTCCTGGATACCAAACCTGCCCATCACTTCCTCATCACCTCTGTTACCTGCACCAACATGTCCATTGAAGTCTGCACCAATGACAACTCTCTCACTTCTCGGTATGCTCTGCATCACTTCATCAAAGTCCACCCAGAATTTCTCCTTCTCCTCCAGCTCACATCCTACCTGTGGAGCATACCCACTAACAACATTGAACATCACACCTTCTATTTCTAGCTTCAGACTCATCACTCTATCTGACACTCTTTTTACCTCCAGGACATTCCTAACAAACTCCTCCTTCAAGATAACTCCTACTCCATTTCTCTTCCCATCTACACCATGATAGAACAACTTGAACCCTGCTCCTAAACTTCTAGCCTTGCTACCTTTCCACCTGGTCTCCTGGACACACAGTATGTCTACCTTCCTCCTCTGCATCATGTCGACCAACTCTCTACCTTTTCCTGTCATAGTTCCAACATTCAACGTCCCTACTCTCAGTCCTATACTCTTGGCGCTCCTCTTCTCTTTCTTCGTGCGAACGCACTTTCCTCCTCTCCTTCTTCGACCAACAGTAATCCAATTTCCATCGGCGCCCTGTAGGTCAACAGCGCCGATGGCGGTCATTGTTAACCCAGGCCTCGACCGATCTGGTATGGAAGTCATAGGTTTGATTCGCATCTTTGATTTGCCAAAAGTTTTACGCCGGATGCCCTTCCTGACGCAACCCTCTGTATTTATCCGGGCTTGGGACCGGCACAATAAGACACTGGCTTGTGCCCTCTTGTGGCTACATTCTTTATTTTTTCATAATGATAAACAAAATATTTATCACTTTAAAATGAGTTTACTGTCCCTTTAAATGTTTCTCACATGAATAGCAAACTGAAACCTGTTTATTCTGCTGCTTCTCTTCTGCACCTGCTTTACACCTCACAGGACAAACAGTTAACTTGTCTTTCAGTGTGATCACATATCATATAATGCTCTTTCTATGGAAAGGTGTCAGGGACCAAGCAGTAAGGCAGCAGGACACAGGAGATTTTTTGTCCGAAAACAGGCTTTTTCTTTTAATTTTTCCACAAAGCGAAAGATCTAACAAAAGAGCCTGACCAAAGGAAGTAGTAAAAGAGGTTAACTAACTATAACTAAACTCCAACAGAACTCAGAACCGAAGCGAATGAATGGACACAACAGAACAAAACTGACCTCCCAAACAATCAAACTGATGAACTTAATTACTAGTTAAGCCAAATTAAAAATTAACACAGAGGGGGAAATAAAATGGTCACTACATCCTTAACTGGCCAAAACTCAATGTAAATCCACAGATCCCCATGACACAGTATGCTGTGGTCCAGTCCAATGAGGCTGGCAGCAGCCTATCAGAGCCCTCGGCCACGCCTTTGCTGCACCAGGAAATAGAACTACAGGTAACTCAAAAGAAAAGAAACAAATGTTAATACAAACCTAATTTGAACTTTCATTGCCCAGATCTAATACTGAAAAATATGAAAACTGAAATAGTTTTCATATGTTTATTTTATAAACATATAAAATATGTTTAATATTGGGGCTTGTGACTGCAAAATAAAAATGTACTAGTGGTGAGGTGTGGATAGCACCATGTGTGGCTGGCCATGACAAAAGGTTATATATCGATAAATGTGATCTTCAGATGATTGCTCTTAATCTTGCAACAATTACTATATCTGACGTGGGAGATGTTTTTTTCTGTAACTATAATTCTTAAGTGGTTGAATAATTGTACAAAGATCTGTGATTAAATAAACAAGATGCTGAATGTAGGACTATCCAGCTCAATTTGTTTTTGGTGAAAATATCCTATTCTGTAGTAGCAGGTAGCTCCTGAAGTCAAGCGCTGTCTCTGCAGGCTATCTGTGTGTTTTACACAGAGAATGAGTTCGCTTTGGGTGTGTGTCGGTGTTCACCTGTGGCAC
This sequence comes from Antennarius maculatus, assembly GCA_013358685.1. Classification (NCBI taxonomy): domain Eukaryota; kingdom Metazoa; phylum Chordata; class Actinopteri; order Lophiiformes; family Antennariidae; genus Antennarius; species Antennarius maculatus. The sequence continues at coordinate 314,931 of CM023618.1, read as the reverse complement.
GCTTCAGGCCATGGGTTCAACTGGGTACCTGTAATCTGCATGAGGACAGTTATTCTGTGGCGTCCCGATGCTCACATCAGTAGCTAGTGACCATTTTAAGTCTGTGAAGATTTGTCTACACTTTTAGATCAGATAGTTTGATTTCAGAGGAACCGCTTGAGCCACATGGCAGTGAATCCTGATGACCGATAATCCTGCTCACTGCTCAATCAGCCTCACTACTTTCCCAGTGAGCGTCCCCGTGTCTCCTGCAATTACATCCACCCTCTGTAATCTGTGCTCCCACCCAAGGAGGGCAAGCCTGAGTAATTTGGTGAAGATTTGCCAAATTAAGAAATATAATGTGCGTAAATCAGGCCTGTTCTGCTGATTATTGAATAGAGCCGCGCCGACAGCGATGCTCTCTTTGGATGCTATTGTTTGTTGCAGGTAATCACATTCACCAAGTCTGAACTCTGTGAGCACCATCCTCTCGCAAATGGAAAACAAAGCTGCTCATGACAATCTGTAACATTAATCTGATTGGGTTAACAATGTCTCAGGGGCTTCTCCAGCCCGAGTCCTCAGCTACCTGTGGCTGTGTTTTAATGTGATTGCACTAATAGCATATTCAAAATCAAGGCTTTCCCATCTTCCACCACTGTTACACACAGCTCCTAATAGAACATCCTGTATTTCACATGAAAACTCACAAATTTGTAAATAATTACTCTCACATGGGGGGAAATAATAGGCGGCCTCAATTCAAATTCACTAGCTGGAGGCAATGTGGTAATCAGGGAGGAGAGTGGGACCAGGAAAATAGGGAATATGGGGGCAAGCAGAGAGCAAGGTAATCACATTGTGTAACAACCACGGAGTGTGACAGATTGATAAGAAAACAGTTCAGAGTGAATAATAGCATGAACATCACACTTATGATTTCATGTGCTGCATCATTTTCCAGTATCTGCTGTTTGTTCTGCTTTAAAACCCGCTTAGAATAAACCTGGTGCGTTCCAGCAGATCTATTGTTCTTTTATGGATGGCTCCTCAGAAATAGCCGCTCATATATCTCAGCGGCTAAAGTTGTCACTTAAAAGCAAATAGTAAAGCCATTCTGGGAAGTTATTGATGGACTGAATGTGTTATCTGCCTGTTAGCACAACATCCCATTATCAATGTGCCCAGGTTGCTGCAGTAGAACTAAAGGCGGTCTGATAGCGGCTGCAGCTGAGGAGGAGTTTAGCGGCTGCCTGCGTCCTATCGCTTTCAAATGAGTGCCACAAATCACTCCAGCAGGATACCTGTGCCAGCAATGTGGTCATCAGCATATGAAAATATGTATGGGAGAACATCCAATTTACTGCCAGCAAAAAAAAAGAGGAAGAAATCTGCAGTGAGCCGAGTGATTTTTAGATGGCTGGTTGCTGTGCATACATGTGTTCACGTGACTCTGTTTGCTAATAAGAGACAAGGCATGATTGCATGAATCCCTTACAAATTTTCTAAAATTGCAGGACACCAGGCAGCTTTAATAAGCAAATCATTTTCTCTCTTGGAACAATCGCAGCAGGACAAGACAACCAGGTGGAAAAGTTGTGCCTGTGTTCGTCTACCGTTTGTTTTGGTGTGTATGAATGGATCTGTGAAAACCTGCCTGTCCGCTTGTGATCACGCGTGTCCCTGTCTGTGTGTGTGCTCGTGTTGCCAGCACGTATTTTGCACAAACCCGTCCAATCGTCACAAGAGTGTTTTGTGTGCACTTTGTTCTCAACGCTGATCCCATCCCTGGCAGAAAATAATTACAGCCTGTTTATGAGCTGCAATGACGGAGGGAAGGCAGCACAAAAAGAAAAAAAAAAAAGGCTTCATTTTACTGTTTTAGAAAACGTCACATCACCCGAGAAGAAGAGGAGGAGAGGTGGTGACAGAAGGGAAAGAAAAGCACAGGAGGGATGAGACCATTAAATGAGATGCTAATTACTCCACCTCATATCGGGTGTCTGTCAAAACAGCTGTTTCTCATGAAAAATTGTAATATTTTGTGCTTAAAATACTATATGCATTTGGGTATATGGAGGTACATTAAAGTGCATTCCATATCTGATGGGAAAAAAGAAACGAGTGGCTCTCAAAAAAAATGTAGTTATAGAAAGCAAAGAAGTGACTGAATTGAAGATAAATCAGACAACACAGCGGCGGAGACAATGCAGCCTCTTTTATAAGAATTTATGACACACATACCCACACCCCCAGACAGACTCAACCCCCCCTCTATCACTCAACACCAGCATTTACATATTGTTCATTCAGACATGCATACACAGTCATTAGCAGCGGGTCTGGTGCGCGCTATATGCAAGATGATGGTGGATGATACCCACCTTCTTGACAAGAGATCTGAGAGAGAATCCTGTGTAAGAGAAAACAGCGTTGAAGGCTCCTAATATCTTTGATAGCATCGTTATGGTAATGATCAGGCATAATGCAAAATTCATGAAGTGTACCTTGCATTTGAGGATTGCCAATACTTGTTCTACTGGAAAGAAGGAGGATACAGAAAACATGTTAGAGAAGTCGTGCATGCAGACGCTGTTATGTTTGGCCCTAATTGTTTCTCGACAGTTAAGTGCAGCTAAATGACTTTCATGTGTTGGCGTGTGTACACAGACAGGGAATTGCTTCTTACCTTTTCTTTCAGCTGAGTGCTTGTTGGAACAAAACATTCCCTTCCTAATTATTCCAACCATTGGACCTATTAATTTGCCCAGTCAAACAACCCAGACAAACATTGTGTAAAAATACCAACAATAGAAATATTGTGATTTCCCAGTGAACATCTAAGCTCAGCCAAACAGTAAAACAATCAGAAAGTGTGTGCAGCGGAAACCTGGTCCATTCTGTCACTTCAAAACGTCTCTGCATCAACCTGTCCATCATTGACTGTTATGAGTTTGGACTTTCTCTCTCTTTCTCTCTGATAGTCTGTGTGTATGCATGCATGAGTGTGTTTGTGTGTGTGTGTGTGTGTGTGTGTGTGTGTGTGTGTGTGTGTGTGTGTGTGTGTGTGTGTGTGTGTGTGTGTGTGTGTGTGTGCCTAAGATCTCTAAGGAGTGTCTTTCAAACAAATTTTCATCAAGCGCTCATCAGTAGGAGGTCCAGGTCCATTGGAGATGGCACAGTCACTCTGAATTCACACAGCTAACCAGGGCTGTCAGCCAATCAGGATGTTTTTGATTTTTCTTGAAATCCACACTCAGTTTAGATTAACCTGGACTCCGACACACCCATCAGAATGCAGTGTGATTAGATGGCTGTGGATGCTCACATCTGGGGAACAATTAGCCCAGATGCATGGCCAAGCTGGTGTGAACCAAAGTGACAGTATTGTCAGGTTTGACAAGCTGTTCCAAATTTAGACCTATTGAAGTTACATGAGGGTGAAATAAGGTCAAAGACGCGCATCATGAAAAAGGGTCACTTTGTCATGGGAACCGCTGTCACCTCACAATAGATCGTAAAAGCTGTAATAAAATGTAAATTTGTAAAGAAAATCCATCATGACAAAACACAAATGCACAAATTTCAGTCTCATTATCCAGTCCATTGTGTCGAGTTGGTGTTAACCATACTTAAGTTATCAGTTTGATAGTTTTTGGTTTGATGGCGTGGCCTGCACATAATCCAATCCAATCCTCTTTATTCATACAGCACAATTTAAGTAAACACAAGGTTTCCAAAGTGCTGCATCAATAGATAAACACACAACAGACGCGCCATAAAACCATGAACATAATGCAGTTGAATAAAATCAAAAATTCCAATAAAATAACTTCAAATAATAAGTTATAAAAAAAAATAAAATCAGATAAAAACAATTAAAATGAGGTGAAATAATATACAAAGTGCTCTGAATGATGTGAAACGCCAGTGAAAAGAGGTGGGTTTTAAAAAAGACATTTATTCATGAACACTAATGAGTCTGGGTGATAAATTCTCCTACAGTAGTGATGACAAACACAATGTGTGCACTCAATTTCACTTTCAACCCCCTACATGCAACGGTTGTGAAGATATTCTGTGGACTAACGGACGGACGAACGAACACATGAACGCTGACAATTACAATACATCACTGTTTTGAAGCAGGATGTTAAAAGTTTTGCACAGAATTGCAAAAGAGTCTTGGAACAGTGAACACTAGTGCTCTTCTCCACCCTACGTACAAAAGCCAATGTCTCAACATTCAGACGACAACTGTTGCCTGCGTGCAACACGTGACCGGTTGTGTGTGCAGAGTGCTTATGGCGTGAGATCTCAGTTTGACAGATTTTAATAGAACCTCACTCAGACGCTGGGTTGTCGTCTCATCACAGGACATTCATGAGCTGCAGTCACACAGACGCTGATTGAGAACACGTTCTAGTACAGCTGAAACCATCGTTTTCTCATTCCGATTCGTATTCATGCAGGTTTCAGTTTGGGTTTGTTGGTATGAACACGGCTCCACACGCCTCGGAGCCCGACACAAATGATTCTGTTTCTGTTGAAACACTAATTCAAAGGCTGCTGTCTTGATGGCCGGCGCTCCATTATCAAAGCTGTTGTCTGGAATAAAAGGAAATCATTTCCTGCATAAAGTGGACGTTGGTGAATTGCCAATGATGAAATGACAAGGATGTCAGTCAATTGGATGTTTGATGTGGTCTCAAACCGAATGAGATGTGGAAAGCAAACACTCTTTGAAGAGTGTTATTTTATGACATGTTGTATTCATAACTGACTGTATGGTGGAGAATTAATGAAAGATGAAAAAATGTCAGAATTTCTCTTTGAGCGCATGCAAAAACATGTACACCAAGAACGAACATGTGTGATCTCTAGACCCTGGCCCCATTCATCCACCCAGTCAGAGAAGTTTGTCTCTAGAACTTTCTCTGAGATGGAAACTGTGTAGTTAGAGCGTCTGGATTTTTATTAGAGCAATCGAATGTAAAATTTAGATGGAATGTCATCATACAGTAGTTCCTCAAGAGATGAGCTGCTCAACATACAAGTTTCAGGACCACCATGAGTTGGATACAACATCAGTGAGACCGCATCTCGTTCTTTACCACGTGTTGGTGGATGGATACAACATCAGTGAGACCGCATCTTGTTCTTTACCACGTGTTGGTGGATGGATACAACATCAGTGAGACCGCATCTCGTTCTTTACCACGTGTTGGTGGATGGATACAACATCAGTGAGACCGCATCTCGTTCTTTACCACGTGTTGGTGGATGGATACGACATCAGTGAGATCGGATCTCGTTCTTTACCACGTGTTGGTGGATGGATACAACATCAGTGAGACCGCATCTCGTTCTTTACCACGTGTTGGTGGATGGATACGACATCAGTGAGACCGCATCTCGTTCTTTACCACGTGTTGGTGGATGGATACAACATCAGTGAGACCGCATCTCGTTCTTTACAACGTGTTGGTGGATGGATACGACATCAGTGAGACCGCATCTCGTTCTTTACCACGTGTTGGCGGATGGATACGACATCAGTGAGACCGGATCTCGTTCTTTACCACGTGTTGGAGGATGGATACGACATCAGTGAGATCGGATCTCGTTCTTTACCACGTGTTGGCGGATGGATACGACATCAGTGAGACCGCATCTCGTTCTTTACGTGTTGGCGGATGGATACGACATCAGTGAGACCGCATCTCGTTCTTTACCACGTGTTGGCGGATGGATACGACATCAGTGAGATCGGATCTCATTCTTTACCACGTGTTGGCGGATGGATACGACATCAGTGAGACCGCATCTCATTCTTTACCACGTGTTGGTGGATGGATACGACATCAATGAGACCGGATCTCGTTCTTTACCACGTGTTGGTGGATGGATACGACATCAGTGAGATCGGATCTCGTTCTTTACCACGTGTTGGTGGATGGATACGACATCAATGAGACCGGATCTCGTTCTTTACGTGTTGGCGGATGGATACGACATCAATGAGACCGGATCTCGTTCTTTACGAGTTGGCGGATGGATACATCAGCTGAGATCGGATGTCGTTCTCTTTGGCAGAATAAAGACAAAGCTCATGTGTTCTCTTGATTTTTGCATTCCATTTATTATATATTGTTTACATAACATAAATGATAATTATATAAATATATATAATCGTATAAAATTAATTATGCATAGGTAAAGTATGCATGTCTATTGGTTGATAAAATATTTTCATAATTTAGGGTGTTTAGGGCTTTTTTACTTGGCTGAACAGATTAAAATGATTGTGGATATTTTAAATGGAGAACATTCATTTGACCCAGGAGTCGTTTGACTTAGGAGCTCAGTCAGGAACAGATTAAACTTATATCTGGAGGTATAAACGTACGTTGTGAATCCAGTGGCTCCATGTTAGCAGATGAAAACAGGGCCAAACGAAAAGTTCTTGTGTTTATTTCTGACAGCTTTGGTTGTAATGGATATTTTATGTTACGTGAAGGATGTGAAATGTTGTGATTGACAGCTTAAAATGCTGAACACAATACACTAACAGTGGGGCTTAAGACGACACCAGCTGATGTCCGACCTCATCTTCATGGGTTAGCCTTCATCTCTGGATGGTGGATGGCAGTGGAGCTGCTGTCCGAGCCCTAAGTCCATTGTGCAATGTGGCAAAATGTTAAAACTGTCTTAAGGTGTGGTTTTATTTGTTATATATTGTGAAGCACGTTGGTCAGCTTTGTTGTATTTCAGATGTTCTAGACTAATAAATGGACTTGACTATTCAGTACCAAGGTCTGTGAACATGATGGAGTATTTAGCAACCACAGCGTCAGATGTCTTTTTGAACTTACAGGAGATAAAATGCAGGATGTACATTTGCCATGCAGGTGGTCAGAAACACAACTCCAAATCAAAGTCGTCAGCGTTTGCATTCATGTTCCGTATTAACACAATAATAAAACATTCATTTAATTCATGTGTCTACATATTTTACAGGGATGTGTTTCACAGCTCTTTGCAATACAAAGCACATTCTTAAGGCAACATTTCAGTGTGTCTGTACAGCATCATCTGAACACTGTTTAGTACCACAGGACACGCTGCCATAGTTTCAAGAGGACAAGATCATTAGATATGAAATATCCACTCATTACCTGTTCTTTTCCAAAATGTATCATCATATATTAATATTAATGAATTTTTGTCCAAAGTATAAAAACTTTATTAAATTAAAGCAGCCTTTAGTGCAGGAAATTATCCTGCTCTCCAGTCTAGAGCTGGAACAGCAGGAGGACTGGTACAAACGCTTCAAACTGTGTGAGAAAAACGGTTCAAAACGAAAGAGTAATTATGATCAAATAATAACAATAATACACTCCTATTTGTCTGGAAACTAAGTCACAGGAAATGTGGATGAAAGAGTTGACTTAGTTTACTGTACTTTGCAAGATGGCGATAAAATCTACATACCTGGATCTCTAACTTCCTAATGTACATATCCCAATAATAATTTAGCTGATTGTGCTGTTTCTCCTATGTTTGTGCTGTGGGCAGATGATTCTTATTGTGCCTTAATCAATAGAGACAAGCAGGTCATCTGAAGTAAGTAACTTTATGAAATAAAGTAAATAATCCTGTTACCCAAAATATCATGGTACCGCTTTAAATGAGTTCAAAGTAATATCTGAAACATGATTTTCTCATCTCACTTTCTGATGTTTAACATTATTCTGGGTTTAATTTAAATAATCCCACAACCATCACTACTGTGTTCTACATGGCCTGTTTTTATTATCTGCAGAATAAAATATCGGCATAATAAATCCCTGCAAACTGTGGAGATGGCACAGTTATACATTTCTTACATAAGTCAGCATCTTACACTATGTATCATACTACTTATAGATGATGTTAGAGATGAGGGGATGGTGGTGATGGTAATGCTGCTGTCAGGGACATCTGAGATGATGCTTCAATGATTTTCAGAAGATATCTGGAAACTTTGCAGCTTTCTTTGTGTCAACAAAACAGGATATTTTTGATGACCTCACCTGAGGGTAATGGAATCAGCTGCAAAATGCAATAAACAGTCTATCAGAGTGTTTTAAAGGTAATACAGATAGAAGGTGGTTTAATATCAGTATGGGGGGGGTCACAAACGTTTAAATTACTGTAAATAATAAGATAAATAGTTTGTTGTTCTATCTTAGAATTTGTTATTCGCGTGTGGTTCCTGGAACGCATTAACCACGAGGAAGGAGGGATCACTGTACATCATGGTAACATTTTCTCAGGAGATTGCATTGGTTTCCCCCCCCCCATCTCCCTTGATCTGCATCAGTTTGACCTGGCGGGGGCCGACTGCGTCTGCTCCCACACCTGTGCACCATTTCACCCTCATGGCTCCCGCTCTGGAAACACCTTGACTGACAGCTGCACTTCAAAGTTCTGCTTCCTGTCTCACGCTCGTAGTTCTCATCTGTGGTGGGGAGTCGCGTGGGGGGGGGGGGGGGGGGGGGGGGGGGAGAGAGAAAGAGAGTCTCAGCCAGTCGCTTGTGTTGCAGGGGCAATTTTGATGATTGGCCTTGAAATGCAAGCTGAAACGGGCTTCCCTGTGTTCCTTTAAAGTGACCCGTGCCCGGCAGTGTAGTATGAAATTATCCCGGCCGTGTTTGTGTTGTGTCAAATGTGGTGACTAGCAGAAACCGTTAGTAATTGTCTAAGTACTCCAGTGTGTCAGAACTGTCCGTCACTCATCCCGCCCCCCCCCTCAGTCCTGCGTCTTCGCCTTCTCATAATATTTTCACTGAACTGCGGAGGACAAACTACTTTCAGTGATGGAGTTGTCAGTTTGGTGCTTTTGCAAGGAAAAATATTTTACCTCGAAAAGAACACACAACCAACTGACATGTGTTCCTGCTTTTTGGGAGGGAAAAAAATGAGAGAGGAATACTTGTTCTTTCTTTTGTTCTTTGATACCTTTGCAGATTGAAGACTATGAGCTTTTCTTGTCATAACTCATTGAAGTCGAAGCTAACCTGAATGTGGCATTTTGAAAATATTCACTGAACCAACTGTAAAAGAACGGACACGTGTATGTATTCTCTTATGTATGCACATGAAATGGGAAACAGCGACTGGATGCTTGAACAGCACAGTAACATAGAAGTGTGAAGCTGAGTTACATTGAATTTGGTTTTTCAAACCAAGACATTTAAAGACATGAAAGCTCTGAATCTCTAGTGTGTCTAATTATGCCGTTGCTCTGGTTATTAATCGTCTTAGTCAGGGGTTTATTTAGAGAGACAGAGTTTATTTTAAAGCGATTATGGAATATTAACTTGCTACTGCTGTTGCGACGTGGAGACGTGTATAGATGTTCAGATATTATTACGACAGAAACATCATCTGCATAAAAACGACATTGACTAGGAATTGTTTACATGATGTATGTCAATGTTTCAGTCATGAATTAAGGTATAAACCATCCATTTAACTCTTTTTCATGCTCTTTTTAATATGAAAAACTTTATTACATGTCAGAAAATGCATTCAATAGTCTTTTATGTGTTTCTTATTCCTTGTAGAGATGGACTACAGCTGCTCAGTTAGTATTTTTACAAGCTTGTCGGGGCAATCTATCTGATTTGTTGGATAGCCGTCTTGCAGACATGTTTTTAGCTTTAGTCAATGAGACTTGCTGTTTTTTCCTGGTGTGAGTATTTAGTGGCTGCTGCCTGGTGTTCAGCGGGGAAAAAGGAGAAGAAGGGAAAGGCACCCAGCAGTAATAAATTTGTCACCGGGGCTAACGTTAAGCTAGCTGTTGATGGTCAGTAAATACCTGCAAGCCTTGGTTGGACGCCTGAAAAACCAAAAGGAATCACTTCTGTGTCCATGTGAGAGAGTTTTGAGCTTATTAAGTTAAACTTTGCACTGTAATGTAATTATAAGATGGCAAATATCTGATTTTACAATTAAATCCCTGTGCATGCCGTCACCTTTTCCCCTTCATTTCTGTTTCCTCCTGTGTGACGTGTAATGGCTGTGATTCTTAGAGGATAAAACATCCATCCATCCATCCATCCATCCATCCATCCATCCATCCATCCATCCATCCATCCGTCCATCCATCCATCCATCCATCCATCCATCCGTCCATCCGTCCATCCATCCATCCGTCCATCCTCTTGAAGATGGGACGACTGCTATCGATAAAACAGACAAATCTAATTCTAACATCGCAAAATTGAGTCTATATTGTGTTTTTCAAATCACAAACAGATATAGAACTGTATTATTTATTTAAGTCCAGAAAATGTGCTCTTAATTCTGTGAAATTCCTGCCTAACTTTCCCTATCTGTGACTTGACGAGCGCTTTGCTGTTTGCTCTTCATCTGGTCCTGCTGGACAGCCGGGTCTGGACGCAGGCCTGCAGTGAAGTCACAGTGTGTTAATCACCCTCCCTTCCAGTCCAAACACACGTTCTCTGCCTTCCTCTGGGGAGGAGAAAAATCATTCATTATTTTAATGGGTGTCAAATATGTTTTCCAAATCTACTAAAAGGTTATCGTTGTTACAAGCGGACAAGTGCTTATATCTGAATCAATGTTAACTTTGTTACCAGGGAAATTTACTGCCTCCCCGGCTGGCCACGGCGCTCAGTTTTGAATCGGCATGTTTTCACAAAGTGCAGCTTGACGGTGATTTATATGGCTGGAGTGAATGACTGCTCTTTGATAGAGTGGGAGAAAAACACATATCTGAAAGGTGCGATGAAGGCATAAATACCACACTCACTATTTTTATTTGAATATGTGACACATGAAGATTATGTATTGTTAGTGTTAGAACAGCAGGGGATGGGGAATTAGTGGTGGGTGGTGGCAAATATGTAATATGAATGAATGACATATGACTCTGCAGACAAGCTGGGGTGGTTTACACAGCCAGCAAATTATTCAGACCACCTCAGACCACATCCTAGTTTTTGGTCTCTCCTCACCTGACACTGCAGAAGTCTTTCCCTCCCTACAGTGATTTCAGTATGATGAAATTACAGGTAAAAAAAAACAAAAAACTATTGCTGTTAAAAAAAAAAAGGGTGAGGGGAAGGAAAGGAGACAGGGAAAGGCAAAGAAAGAATGAAAACTACTATTACTGCAACACTTCTGCATCACTGTTTGTCTTGGGCAAGTTAGTTTTATCTAATAAAGTGTCTTTGTATCAAGATGGATACTTCAAACACTCTTTTGTCTCTATAATCACAGTGGAGGGAGTCAGAACTCACACATTCCTCACTCAATTTATTATTAATAAGTACATCAGTAGAAGAAAGATATCCTGGGGACCAAAACACCCGCCGAGTGCAACATTCATCAAACGTAAACGAATATCACAATACACAGGATACAGAGGCTCCAGTAACAGATAATTGATGACAAAGGTCTTTGGGTGCACTGGATCACTGTTGATGGTTATCATTATATAACATCATTTTGCAGTTTACATCAAATGATGAACTGTTGGTTGAAGGGAAACATTTTTGCTGCCTTCTGCATGCAATTAAGCGATCTGTTTGCGGGAACGAGGTCATCTCATGCTCTTGTGATTAAACTGCGGTGAGCGGCATAACTGAGTCCACTCGATACTTCTGTTTTCTCACAAGACCTTCATCTTCTGCAACCGCAGCAATTACCCTTCTGACAGGATAACAAAACACAAACACAAACAACACCATCACATCCAAGGCTTTTTAATGTGTTTTCTCTCCAGTAACCTCTTCATCTTCTGCTGAATGAGACTTTGAATCTTGTTTTCTTTTTAAGATTCTGAATAAAATATCAGTTTTAATTTGATGAAAGATGAAAAAAAAAAAAGGTGTACAAGGATAATTTATTAAGATGTTTTTGCTAATATCCTCACGCTTATTTCTAAGTGATAATGAGGCTCTTTTCTACCAGCTGATGACAACAGAAAAGCTCTATTTTAGATGACAGATGGGACTGGCTGTGTGACTATAATAAAAGGCCACTCACCACCCTGCTCAACAACCTGTGCTCCGGTGTTGGGTTTCCGACAGGCAGTAGCAGCGCTGACACATGTAGCTATAGGACCCCTGTCTGAGGGCAGGAATTCAATCAATAAAACTCGCCCCTCGACAAGATCTACCATGTTAGAGCCGAGACGCTGAAGGACACGGAGCGCCATCTGTTTCTGTCTTTACCCCTCTCCCCCAGTCACATGTCAATCCGTGGGCGCTAATTTCCAATATATTGGGTTATCATTCATATAGTTAGAGCTACCTCTCCCTTTGTGTAATGAAGCTCTAACTCAATTGGTTTTGGTTTACCATCCCTGGTGCCGGCTCTCAAATAGTCTTGCATCTGTCTGCCCCCCCTCAGGGAACACTATCACTGCAGAGCCATTGTCACTTTGGAGGTGATAAAATATTAGAAATACACTTAATTATTAAACTGAAATCATTTATTAAAACCAGAAAAAAAATGTCTTTTTTTGCTTGTCCTGTTAGAGTGTCATCCTTTTTTCCATTTCAGATGGACGCTCATATTTGTTTGGTTAAGTTTTTTGTGCTGGATGCCCTTCCTGCAGCGACCCTCTGTATGTATCCAGGCTTGGATTGGCCTACGAGGGCTTGTGCCCCCGTAGGGGTGCAGCTGAACCTGGGGCAAAATCAGTAAGACACATTAGATCATCAGACTTTCTGTTGAGTGACTGCCCCTGGCCACCCTCTGCAACTGGTTTCAACGTCTCATGGTTGAGTGTTAGTTGGTAGCAGGTGGACGATTACAACAAAAAAAGGACGATTCTGAGCCAAATTTGACGATTTGACCCACAGGGCCTTTGAGGACACTTGCTTCAGGAGAGCCTCTACACAATCAGGGCTGCTCCTCAGCTGAATGCACTAATCATTTGGTAGAAATCCCTCAAGTGCCTTCAAACGAACCGCCCACATAATGAGAGCATCATTAGTCACATCCCTGCATGATTTGTTGAAGTCTAGCAACTCACAGTGTTGGAGTTGTTTTTTATTAACCTATCTTTGACCCGTGTCATATAGTGGGGCTTTACAAATGAAACACCATTCTGCTTTTACAGACTGTAAATATTTTTTGGCACGTCTAAAGTTGTGACATTCCACAGAAAATGAGGAATTTGATTCATGTTTAGAAGCTGAAAAGAGTTTATTATCTCGTGATAAAAACTTGAGGGATGTGTTTCAAGCAACATCTTGAATGGAAACTAAAAAATCTGACCAACATTATGACGTGATTGTGGTCCGGTGTATTTAGCATGTCTTAGCTCATTGGGGCAGTTTATCATTCAGCGTATGATGAAGTTCTCTATTGTTTCAGAGGTCTGCATAATTCTGCTCTCGTAATAATATGAATACTTCCCCATCTGTTTGGTGTTAGCTTTCAAACCGCGGCTAGCTGAAAGCCCACAACCACCAGACATTTACTGTTTAATTAAAGAAAGAAAGGGAAAAGTCAGAATAAAATTATACTGCTATAAAAGAGTCTTGCCAACAATAACATTATCGTTTGACATGCAGCATGTCAAAAAAAAAAAAAAAAAAAAATCTTCATATCACAGTAACAGAACCAACCTTTGAAGGATGTGTGTGAACCGCTGAATTAAGCTTCAAAGATCGCTTTTAGGATACCACAAAAGAATAACCTCTGACACCCAAACAAACAAACATAAGTCACATTTAAATAGCACAAGTTGCAAAAGTCTGAGCGCTCACTTCTTTGGTGTGTGTCTGTGTGCGCGCTGCACTGTATGTGTGTGTCATAAGGAGCAGGGACAAGTCTATTATGTGCAGTTTGATTAAAGCGTGATGGCTGGTGTCCAATCTGCTTTCCAGGGGGGAGCTGTGACAGCCAGCAGCGCGTCTACCTGCTGCCTCCTCTGCGTGTTAGGTGATTTACGACTGACTCCCTCCGTTTATGTACTGCCTTATTTTCATTTCTACCCCGCTGAGTGCCAGGTTCAGAACTCCTGAAGAAATATTATGCTTTGCTGACAAAATACAGTGACAGCCATCTCCCAGCCTTAAAAGAGTGCCAGAGTGTTTAACAGTATGAGAGCCTGGGAGACAAGGCGAGGTTGAAGGCATCTGTAAAGCACGCAGCCCATTGAAACGAGCATTTGATCTAAACCAGCTCTGATTGGGTAGAATGATGTTTATAGCCGAGTTAGATTCTACTTTCAATTAAAAAACTGACACGGGGGGGAAAGGGGAGGTCTGTAAAACAGACGGTAAAATTTATTGAACAACTTTTACTAGGGTCTTGTCTGAGAAACATGTGGTGCATAAATGAAATGTTTGTTTCGACAGACGCTTCCCCTGCAGAAGAGCAGGTAACTTGACGCCAGGGACTTTTTCATTAACCCCAAGTTCAATCCCTGCTGCTTTTGCAGGCTTTTGTGTGGGGAAGCAACAATTTGATGTAAACGGATGAATATAAATACCACTGTTGTTGAAGCGCCACCGTGTTCCTGTTCACCGCCGCCTGTTTTCTCCCTTACAAGACCCACTCAGTGCTGTAATGAGGTGTTGCAGCGTCCCGAGGCGTTATCATTTGCTGCATTATTATTTCAAAAGCTTCGACGACAGCATCGTCTCTGATGTAATCCTCATGCACATGCTAGGTGCTACACTGACTTCATATCCTAGTTTTGAGAGGAATGTGACCCCCCTCGCTAAATAAAATGAGTGATCATAAACCTAATGAGGCAAACGAGTGTTTGCATCAGTGGAGGCCAGGCGTCAAACGGACACGCTGTTGTCTTTAATTAGCCTCCAGCTACGTGAGCATTGCTCATTTTTATGTAGATTCTAAAACATGAAGCTAGCCCCTAGTTATTATGAATTTGACGCTACAAGAACCAAACCCCCACCCCTCCATCTCCCCTCCCCGCATCTGAGACCAACTATAAATAAAGATTGTCAACGTAAACTAATCAAATTATGAGGCACATTTTGGTTGGGTTGTCAGTTGTCTCAGGCGCTCCGTCTCTCTCTCCCGCCCCCCCCCACCACCACCACCACCTCTCTTCCTCAGCAGACAAGGCGAAGCAAAGTGAATCCCCTGAGGTCCTCTCATCTCACTTCAGGAGCTGCCGACTCTCTTCTCTTTACGGCACACCCAGAAGGATTAAGCACAAATGGCATTCACATGATTTCAATAAGCTGAGGGAGACGAGGAGCAGCCTTTCAGCGCATGGGCTTCTGCTGCGGACGACACAAAGCAGACACCGCGCCACTGCAGGGGGGGAAAGGAACGCAGTTAATGATGATCACAATAATACACCAGTCTGGTATGGCTGGGATAGAATTCCACTTACCCCAAAATGCCCCCCCCCCTAAGTGGTGATGTCATTAATAATGGTCTTGATTGGGTTGGACGTGAACTGAAGTCAGAGCTGTAATAAAGGTGATCCTGGCAGCAAAGCCACAAGCGTGGCAGAGTCGACACACACGTGACGGGTCACCCACCCCCCCGAGTCGGCTTCTGACACAAACACCTCCCTCACTATTCACAGACCTGACCGGCCCCCGCATCCCTCAGTTATCTGGATTGACTTTCAATACATTCAAGATTGACAACAAACAGTTTGAACACTAAAGATGGATCCGTCCATCACATGTGGGGGGGCTCCAGACCACAACCCAAAAAAGCGGTTTCAGATTTTCTAAGGAAATCTTCTACACATAACCAAGTGGTGCCTTGTGCTATTTATGGCTTTGTGTTGTTTTTATTTTCGTTTCCATGGTTACAACGCAATGTAGTCACATTCAGGGAGGGGGTTTACTTCCACATCTGTCTATATGTCTGTCTGTCTATTTATCTATGAACTTACATACTTATACTAATAATATTTTAATAAGAACTTGTTTCCACACTCCCATTTGACCAAAACGAAGTATTTGATCATTAATGTTCTGCCTATGAACGTATTAGATCAAAATTAGTCATTTTAGAGCTACAAGATTGACTTCCAGTCTTCCATTTTGGTTCCTTTTGTTACATAAATAAGCTTCATAGAAGACGCTTTGCCCAGAATTCTAATCCCTCATTAAAGGATCTTCAGACGTTGTCTTGTCCTTTCTGTTTAGGTGGGTTCATCAGATCTTTTTATTATTTCAGCTTGTCTTGATGTCCTTCCTCCCTGTTAGACCTCCTTCATGATCCAACTGATGGCCTGGTTTGGTGAAGGTAGAACAGCACCAGGTCTCCTCCCTCCATCCCTCCATCCCTCCATCCCTCCATCCCTCCATCCATCCATCCATCCCTCCATCCATCCATCCCTCCATCCATCCATCCATCCCTCCATCCATCCCTCCATCCATCCATCCCTCCATCCCTCCCTCCATCCATCCCTCCATCCATCCATCCATCCCTCCATCCATCCCTCCATCCATCCATCCATCCCTCCATCCATCCATCCCTCCATCCATCCATCCATCCCTCCATCCCTCCATCCATCCATCCCTCCATCCATCCCTCCATCCATCCATCCATCCCTCCATCCATCCCTCCATCCATCCATCCATCCCTCCATCCATCCATCCCTCCATCCATCCATCCATCCCTCCATCCATCCCTCCATCCATCCATCCATCCCTCCATCCATCCATCCCTCCATCCCTCCATCCATCCCTCCATCCATCCATCCATCCCTCCATCCATCCATCCCTCCATCCCTCCATCCATCCCTCCATCCATCCATCCCTCCATCCCTCCATCCATCCCTCCATCCATCCATCCCTCCCTCCATCCATCCATCCCTCCATCCATCCATCCATCCCTCCATCCCTCCATCCATCCCTCCATCCATCCCTCCATCCATCCATCCATCCATCCCTCCATCCCTCCATCCATCCATCCATCCCTCCATCCCTCCATCCATCCCTCCATCCCTCCATCCCTCCATCCATCCCTCCATCCATCCATCCATCCCTCCATCCCTCCATCCATCCATCCATCCCTCCATCCCTCCATCCATCCCTCCATCCCTCCATCCCTCCATCCATCCCTCCATCCCTCCATCCATCCCTCCATCCCTCCATCCCTCCCTCCCCCCTCCATCCCTCCCTCCCTCCCTCCCTCCCACCTCCCTCCCCCTCCCTCCCCCCTCCCTCCTGCACTGTCAGTGATTTTTCATGGCCCTTGTTGGGGCCGTTTTATGCATTGTTTCCCTGATGCAGTGATTGATGTCAGGGGCTGGTAATCTGGGGGAATGAGAGGCTGGCGGTGGCGGCCGAGTCCCCTCCGTCTCTGACACGTGTTGGCTGAGCGCTGGTATGCTGCGCCGCGGCGGGGGCCCCCCGTTTGGCTGTGGCCACTTCTCTCAGTCAGCCAGCCCTCATTTCCATTTCAATTTCAACCTCATGAATGCAAAAAAACTCTGGCGAAAATTAATAACACCACACGGGGGAAAAGTGGCCGCAGAGGAGAAGGATAGAAAGACGGAGAGAGATGGAGCGGAGAGGAAGAATAGGAGATGTGGATCTTGGATCTTTTTCACCCCTTTTGTTCCACCAAAAGTGCCCCTTATTTTATTCCCCTCTCTCTTTCAGCAGGATCCTCCAATGAATGCATTACAGACAATGCCATATCCAGAGTGACACAAATTTATTTCGGTTGCAGCGCCATAGTGTATTTCCTCAGAACCAGGGGCGATTTGTCTGGGGACAATTTGGTTTCCATAAAGGATTTAAATGGTTTCTGTGGAGATAGTGGGGTGAAATTTAATTTGTTTCTCATTTACTACAGCAGGTATGAAAAGGAGAAAAATTGGACGGCTGATGGGCTAAAAATTGGTGCTGTCCCTCTGCTGTATCCCCACAGGACCAAGGCCCTGCATCATATAGATTGAGTTCGACCCCCGCAGCCCTCCCAACCACAAGCCAAGCCAACACACACACACACACACACACACACACACCTTCCAGCCTGCAGAGAGCTGTAACCTTAAACCAACTTAAACAGTAACCTTTGAGGGGGCTGCCAATCACTCCTAAAACAACGTTTCCATCGATCGGCCTGTCTGTGTGATTTATGGCCTCATTTTACACTAATTGAGAATTAGGGGGCGGATTAGTGGGCCTCAACACTTCGGCCTGATATGCACTCTGAGCAGTGTAATCTGTCACGCTGGGATGTCCGACACTCTCTTACTCACAAAGGAGGAGGGAGGAGAGCAGAGAGGGGGGGGTGGGGGTGGGGGTGGGGGTGGGGGTCCTTTCTAATTGAATTTCCAGATAACTCAGAAATTAATTTGACACCAGTGAGATCTGACTACAGCTCTGGTGCTGTGTTCTCACGAGGACTCCTGCTCTCCTCCCAGGTTTCTCTCCCCCGACTCGGTTTCTTGCGCGTAGCAAAACCCTATTGATCCAGATCACGTTGAGTGGAGGGACATCTGAAGCATGGAATCTCTAAATCATATTTGTGCTCATATTAGGGCAGTTCATCTGCTGCTATCTTCAGCCACATAAAGAATATTACCTTTCATTTTGTTTGACTGTGTTCAGATTATCTTTTCTTCTTTTTTTGTGTGGAGGTGAATCTCCTTTCCCAGGGCTGGGGGGGGGGGGGGGGGCGCGTGCAGGCGAATGCCCAGAGTCAACAGTTTCAATTGAATTAAGGTCCCATCTTGCCAGGTCCATTGTCTTGGTAATTTGTCGTATAAGTGGTAAAATGAAAGCGTTCTCTGAGCGCCTGCTGTTGTGTCGCTCTTCAGATACAAACCGGTGAGCAGAAGCTGCCAGAGATCACATGTTAACCCGCTTCATCACCACACCGCAGACGTAGGGAAACGTTTTGTGTCATGGATTAATAATCTGATCATGCAATTATTATTTATTTTTGTTTGAAAAAAAATAAACGTGTTACACAAGTATTTTTTCTCACATGTCGCTGAGCTTGACATTAATTGTGATTTGTATTTGTGTAACACCACAATGACACAACGGAAACGGTACACTTTGGTAGTAAAATATACTGAAGTATCTAAAAGTATTAATTATACAACCAGCTCTTTTCAGAGTAATACAGACTGGACTGAGATTTAAATGACTTTAAAGAGAACCTGGTCAAACTAATCATCACTGCGGTCCAGGAACCACATGCAAATAACAAATTCTGCCATAGAATGACAAACTATTTATCTTATTATTTACTGTAATTTAAATGTTTCTGAACCCCCCCCCCTCCATACTGATATTAAACCTCCTTCTATCTGTATTACCTCTAAAACACTTTGACAGACTGTTTAAAACACTTTTGTGTCTCATGGAAGTCCCAGACTCACAGAACGTAACGCACTTCCTGATGCCGTCAGCCAATGGAATGTGAGTACGGTATCACATGACTGCCTGCCAACAATCTGCGATGAGGTGAAGTCGTGCGTGTTGATGCGCAAATGCACGAGGGATTACTGTAATTATAAAATCCATTATATTTGATAACTAGTTCTGACAGGTTGCAGATAAAATCTTAATCATGAAATAATCCAGTGACACCTTTAACATACTGTAAATATAGGATGAATAAAACAGCATTTCACACATTACAGTACAAGTAGAATTACTCAGGCTTATGTGCAGAAACGTAACACGTCTGAGGATTGAGAGATACGGAAATGTCTTCATTATGTTTTTATTTTTTTAAATCTCCAACTGAAATGTTCCTTTTGCATCCGTAGCATTGGACTCACGTTTGCACGGGGGCTCTTTAGCAGGCTAAAACATGCATTTATCTGCGTAATGAACTTTGGACGCTTGCTAACTTAATCCCAGTAATGCCTGCGAGAGTCAATTAGTGCAACTAGATTCAGAGCTGTATTTATCTGCTGCAGCGACCGCACACACCAGCGTGTGTGTATTGACCAGCTTCGTTTTATTGTTTAGCTAATGGGACCACAGGGCCCATCATCGGGTCCCCTATCAGTACAGCGTAGGCTTTTTTTTTTTAAGCCTTTGGGGAGGTTTGAAATTGAGTAGCTGTTGATTTGCAGCACTAACAAGTCTTTTAAGAGTTGATTTCTCCTCCTTGATCATCTCAGGTTGTTATCCTACCAGTGTGTTAACCTCAGTCGGGGCTGCTGGGGCGTTATCTGAGCGGCACGCAGGTGACAGCGTATTAACAGACACGTAACACGTTCATCTCTGCTCTGACAGCCTCTATGGAGGGTAACAAATGAAGGGCCCTGATAGGACCAGCCTGTTAGCGGGGGCGGTCACAGTCTCCATTGCCCTTCTTGTCTCTCCAGAGATGAGATGAACGCGTGTCTTTGTACACGCGTGCTCCAGCTGTGCTCTGACACAGACACGCTTGACTCGTGCAGCGGTGTCAGCGGTGGCCATTGTCGTGTTGCAGGAAGCACACGGGGGGGTACAAAGGTCTCTGTCTGCCGCCTTCCTCATTTTTTATTCAGACCCACAGGGACGGGGGGCGAGGAAGGGTGGAGGGAGGAGCGGGAGAGGAGGAGGAGCAGGGGGGGTAACTGAGAGGCTGATGGAGACGAGGTGACAGGCTGGAATGGGCATCAATAGATCCATCAGGCTGGTAATTTGGAGCGCGCTTAACATACATCAGTGGAGTCGCTGGAGCTGGTATCTGTCTTGTCGTGGAATCACAGTAAATAACACTTAAAGATGGTGTCAGGTCTGACCTGCATGACCCCCCGCACACACACACACACACACACACACACACACACACACACACTGAGGGAGAACCCCTTTTTACACTGCTGGTTGGAGGCGGGATCAACAAGCTTTCACCCTAAAAACAAGTGAGTTACAAGATACGGATTTTGTCCCTATGGGGAAGGCGAGTGAGGGTGTCCAAATTTATGTCCTCACATGAAAAGTCACATTGATATGTAATTCCCAAATTGTAGAATCCATTGTTTAAGGCACACGTGTCAAACTCAAGGCCCCGGGGGCCAAATGTGGCTCTCCACATCAATTTATGTGGCCCGCCAGAGCATAAAAGGTGGAAGCATCTAAAAATAAATAGGTTGAAAGTGTGCTATGAGCAAAATGACATTTCCCATAATGCAGTAATTCAGCCCATTGTGAACAAAGTTAACGTCCTAACTTGTGTCTGATGTTATTTTTCTTGATTGATTGATAGTTTGATCCTTGATTGATGGAGTTCTGTGGGTTTAATAACCTGACAAATGAAAAGGATTTATGTTAGAACAGAGAAACAAACAAACATGTTTTTTCTGTCTAACTGGAATGTTTGGAACTAGAATAAGTCAGAAATTCACTGATTTAACATTAAGGAGTAGTTACATTTAGTTACATTACATTGAGTTACATTTAGTTACATTTATTAGTTACATTAAGGAGTAGTTACATTTAGTTACATTACATTGAGTTACATTTAGTTACATTTATTAGTTACATTAAGGAGTAGTTACATTTAGTTACATTACATTGAGTTACATTTAGCTACATTTGTTAGTTACATTAAGGAGTAGTTACATTTAGTTACATTACATTGAGTTACATTTAGTTACATTTATTAGTTACATTAAGGAGTAGTTACATTTAGTTACATTACATTGAGTTACATTTAGTTACATTTATTAGTTACATTAAGGAGTAGTTACATTTAGTTACATTACATTGAGTTACATTTAGTTACATTTATTAGTTACATTAAGGAGTAGTTACATTTAGTTACATTACATTGAGTTACATTTAGTTACATTTGTTAGTTACATTAAGGAGTAGTTACATTTAGTTACATTATATTGAGTTACATTTAGTTACATTTATTAGTTACATTAAGGAGTAGTTACATTTAGTTACATTACATTGAGTTACATTTAGTTACATTTATTAGTTACATTAAGGAGTAGTTACATTTAGTTACATTATACTGAGTTACATTTAGTTACATTTATTAGTTACATTAAGGAGTAGTTACATTTAGTTACATTACATTGAGTTACATTTAGTTACATTTATTAGTTACATTAAGGAGTAGTTACATTTAGTTACATTACATTTAGTTACATTTAGTTACATTTATTAGTTACATTAAGGAGTAGTTACATTTAGTTACATTACATTGAGTTACATTTAGTTACATTTATTAGTTACATTAAGGAGTAGTTACATTTAGTTACATTACATTGAGTTACATTTAGTTACATTTATTAGTTACATCAAGGAGTAGTTACATTTAGTTACATTACATTGAGTTACATTTAGTTACATTTATTAGTTACATTAAGGAGTAGTTACATTTAGTTACATTAAAATGAGTTACATTTAGTTACATTTATTAGTTACATTAAGGAGTAGTTACATTTAGTTACATTACATTGAGTTACATTTAGTTACATTTATTAGTTACATTAAGGAGTAGTTACATTTAGTTACATTACATTGAGTTACATTTAGTTACATTTATTAGTTACATTAAGGAGTAGTTACATTTAGTTACATTACATTGAGTTACATTTAGTTACATTTATTAGTTACATTAAGGAGTAGTTACATTTAGTTACATTACATTGAGTTACATTTAGTTACATTTATTAGTTACATTAAGGAGTAGTTACATTTAGTTACATTACATTGAGTTACATTTAGTTACATTTGTTAGTTACATTAAGGAGTAGTTACATTTAGTTACATTAAATTGAGTTACATTTAGTTACATTTATTAGTTACATTAAGGAGTAGTTACATTTAGTTACATTACATTGAGTTACATTTAGTTACATTTATTAGTTACATTAAGGAGTAGTTACATTTAGTTACATTACATTGAGTTACATTTAGTTACATTTATTAGTTACATTAAGGAGTAGTTACATTTAGTTACATTATATTGAGTTACATTTAGTTACATTTATTAGTTACATTAAGGAGTAGTTACATTTAGTTACATTATATTGAGTTACATTTAGTTACATTTATTAGTTACATTAAGGAGTAGTTACATTTAGTTACATTTATTAGTTACATTAAGGAGTAGTTACATTTAGTTACATTATATTGAGTTACATTTAGTTACATTTATTAGTTACATTAAGGAGTAGTTACATTTAGTTACATTACATTGAGTTACATTTAGTTACATTTATTAGTTACATTAAGGAGTAGTTACATTTAGTTACATTATACTGAGTTACATTTAGTTACATTTATTAGTTACATTAAGGAGTAGTTACATTTAGTTACATTACATTGAGTTACATTTAGTTACATTTATTAGTTACATTAAGGAGTAGTTACATTTAGTTACATTACATTTAGTTACATTTAGTTACATTTATTAGTTACATTAAGGAGTAGTTACATTTAGTTACATTACATTGAGTTACATTTAGTTACATTTATTAGTTACATTAAGGAGTAGTTACATTTAGTTACATTACATTGAGTTACATTTAGTTACATTTATTAGTTACATTAAGGAGTAGTTACATTTAGTTACATTACATTGAGTTACATTTAGTTACATTTATTAGTTACATTAAGGAGTAGTTACATTTAGTTACATTACATTGAGTTACATTTAGTTACATTTATTAGTTACATTAAGGAGTAGTTACATTTAGTTATATTACATTGAGTTACATTTAGTTATATTTATTAGTTACATTAAGGAGTAGTTACATTTAGTTACATTTATTAGTTACATTAAGGAGTAGTTACATTTAGTTACATTACATTGAGTTACATTTAGTTACATTTATTAGTTACATTAAGGAGTAGTTACATTTAGTTACATTTATTAGTTACATTAAGGAGTAGTTACATTTAGTTACATTACATTGAGTTACATTTAGTTACATTTATTAGTTACATTAAGGAGTAGTTACATTTAGTTACATTACATTGAGTTACATTTAGTTACATTTATTAGTTACATCTGGCCCTTTGAGGACAGCCGTGATGCTGATGTGGCCCTCGGTGAAAATGAGTTTCAGCGATTTATATTTTTTTACTGAGCTGTCTGTATTTACTTGAGAGTAAATAAAATTGCTTTTGTTGCATTAAAATGAAACCTGTTTCATCCAGTATCTGATAAAAAGCCCCCATTTTGACAGATCTTTCGGATATTTCAATTTTGAAAATGGTTGGAAATATTTACCAAAGGAACAAGCGTGCAGACATACGTTCAGAGCTGGATGCTGATGCATCGTTCGCTGACAGCCACTCTGAGGAGACGAACGCTGCAGCTTTGAAAAGCGTGTAGCACCAGAGGGCAGGAAGATGAGCCTCATCCCCGTGGAAGATGCGTCTCTCTTTGTGTTAAGGTGAGTAAAGGTGTGTGTTTGTGTGCATGTTCACAGCACAACATGTGACTAAAAAGGCGAAGCACCTAAGGCTAACTGCTGTTCCTGCCACTCACATCCCTCTAACCTCTGGAACACACATCATCCAGCCTTGAAGGTGTCACCTCACATTTGGAGGTAAACTAGTGGGACTGTGGAGCAGAACTGATTTCTAACATTTCTATCACCTCCAATAATACTGAGATTATGGTCATACTCAACATCTGTGTCTTTTCTCTTCTCTCTCTTTTCCTGTATGATCTGTGGCTTTATGTGGATCTATACCATAAGTAATATTGATACTGTAAGTTATAACCTAAAGCCAAGTCAGTGACGCCCACTGGACCATACATCATACATCACAAAATATGTCATTGAATTTACTCAATGCATGTTTTTTATCCTTTGAATTCTTGACTATGAATTTTAGTTTGCACCATAAGAACTACTCTGAAAAATGCAACTACTTCATTAAAAAGATAAATATCTCTGATTTTGTTTTTACGTAAGACAAACTTGATGACACCAATCAACTCTCAGTTTCAGATTACAAAATACATGGATCCTAAATTGTTGATATCCATCGTTCACGTCTGTGCACCTCATCACGATTGAGGAGGAAAACAGATTAAGTGTTGTTCTGCACAGAGGGGGTGACATGAGGGTGCAGTGATGTTACTTGATGAATGTGTGTGTGTGTGTGTGTGTGTGCGTGCGTGCGTGTGTGTGTGCGTGTGTGTGTGTGTGTGTGTGTGTAATTCGCTGTGGATCCAAATAGAAAAGTTCTGGCTGTGCTTTAAACTTTGGATTGAATCAAAAGGGATTGTTGTGCTTTACAGAGGTTGTTTTTTCACTTTGTTCCAGGCTAGTTTAGAAATGTTTGTCATGGACACAATTGTAGGTATACACTGTACACTGTATAGATGTACAATCTATAGTAACATCAAGACTTTTACAGTATGTATCATCTAACAGTATGTACAGATTATATTTTGAGAGGGTGGATAAAGGAAAGACGTTATTTTTTCATCTCTTGTCACAACATAAAATATGTTACATTGAAAAATGCAACTTTAAACTTTAAATTTGAATTTATCCATGCGATGCCAGTTTTGGAAGATATTCTGGGTTGTTTGGGTTGGAATACAGAACCAAGAAAGAAGATTATTTTTATTTTATACCCTGATAATCTGTTTCAGTACACATTTTCAAACAGACATGAATGACGCACACACACACACACACACACACACACACACACACACACACACTCAGTCTGATTGAACTTGTTACAGTCCTCTTGACATTACTTTAATTAAACCCGTAGCTAGCGGAGGTTACATGGCCTACACTAATACAGTTACTCTGATAGAATTTGGCCTCTGCTTTTAGTTGTATATGTGTGTGTCGCCCCGTTAATCAATCTTGTCAGTTAAAATAAAACCACAGCTCCAGTAATTAAATGTAATTGGATCTTGTCACTTCTCATGCCGCTGCTGTTTTGATCCGTGTTGAGTGCTGGCTGCCTGCGCTTCACGCTAGGCGTTATTACAGGATGTGTCCTCAGCCTGGCTGGAGCCACGTGGCCCTCCACATCCAGCAGGGGCCGAATCTGATCAGATGAGCGTGACTGTAGCCCTAATCTATCAGGTCATTGGTTTATGGACAGTAGCTGAACTCACTCCTGTCTAGTTCTGGTACGACAATGAAAACTCTGGTTCATTCTGGTTCATTTATTCTCAACCATCTCAGTGAAATCGTGGGTATTCATGTTATTGTGTGGTAAATCACCTCTAAAAGCCAGGTTACTGATTTTAAAGGATGAATCAGGTGTGTATTTGAAGTACATAATTAAACAAAAGTTTTGGCGGCATTTTAATTTTTTTATGATCAATGGAGACTACACTCTGGCCCGTCAATGGGGTTTTCCATATTATGTTAGCACTGAGCTAACCACCATTTGTTACTGTTGGACTGTGTGGAGTTAATAACAACTCTATATTAATATGTCTAGTTTTTACTAATCTATCAGGATCAGGGCCTGACATGCTGTTTTTGTGTGTTTTATTTCAGTGTCACAGATCTTCTCAGTAAATGACCTATGACCCCACGTGACCACTGGATGCAGAAGCTGCTGCAGCGCAGAGTTTAAGGTTTCCTGACCACAGGGATGATGTCAGACATCAGGACATCTGGTTTCTTCATTTTTTCATAACGATAAACAAAATATAAATGACTTTAAAATGAGTTACTGTCCCTTTAAGGAAAGCAGCTTCTGGTGATTTCTTCACATAACAAGATGATGGGATGTGTCATGAAGGAGACTGCTGATGTCTCCATACGTCGAGCCAAAGGTGGAATGGCTTTCCTGAGGGGCTGCTTTCATGGCCAGGTATATGTGTTGCCAGAGGAATGAAAAATCTAAATGAAGTGGTCAGGATGGGCTTGGCAGCGTTGGAGCGACCTCTCAACCTCCAAACTTGGGGGAATATGGAAGAATTCAACATGCAGCCATGCTATCCGAGGCAGGAGCGGCGAATCTTTATTCACTGAGAGCCGCTTGCTGCTAAAGCACATTCCCTTTCAATCCATTAGAGCTCGCCGTCCCCTTCCCCTTCATCACACTGCACCCCTTAATTTGACAATGACAAAGAGCCACTTGCAGATTTTAAATTTCATAATTTTAATCTGTCAAGTCTGACATTTAATTAGTGGCTTCCTAACCTGTGTCTGCCTCGCTCTCTGAAGGGCGCCGTTTGTTCTGAGAGCGCCGCGCAATCTCTCAGCAGAGGAGAAGAGAGAGTGGATTAATATATATGTACATTACCAGCTGCTGCAAAGACAATACGCAGGGAGGGGGGCCACGAGGCCCTAATGCAGACAGATGAGGTTAATAATATTTGGGAAGTGTTGCTCTATTAAGCAGAGCGCTGATTAAGACCTGAGTGGGATCCCCCTTCATGAGGCGCTGATTGGGACCCCGGCCGCCTTTTGTTCTCTGGCCCCCAGGAAGAGGAGAGGAGGGACAGCGGAGCGGGCAAAGAAAGGATGGGAACAATGTGGAGCGACTTTGTGCTGCAACTGACAATGAGGATGGGTTTAATGAGAGTCTTCAGTAGACGGGGCTTCTAGACGTCCAGCACCACGGATAACTTCATCACAATCACACAGATGGAGGCGCTTCGGGGAGCCTTCAGGGCTCCCGCCATAGACGGACTCTGTGATTGCTTTTAGTTCACACTTGATTAATTTTCTTAGTCACTTTAGATAAAATTACCACACTGACCCCTTGATTAGTTTTCATCATAACATGGTTTTGAGGAGTTTAACTTTCAGATCCATTCCTCATAAACGGCTCTGGTGAAGCCAGTGTGGATTTAAAATGAATAGAAAACAAGGCAGTCAGAGACGGCAAAATCCAGGGAGCTACCCTGACCTACGTCTAGGTCAAGGGTCTTGATCATAGATCAAAGCTAGTGCGTAACTTTGATCTATGGTCAAAGCTATGCACTAGCTTTGACCACAGATAAAAGTTCTTGAGTTCTTGAGTTACCCGGTTCTTGAGTGTACAAAAGTTAAAATTTGACCTTGACCTAGTTTTCTCAAGGTCAAGGTCATCATCTCATCTTCATCCCCTGAGTCTCCACCCCCTGCCTGAGTAATGTGCTTTTTGTTCATCTCTTTATCTTCAACGGTTGTGAAGACATTTGGTGGACATAAACGCACAAACGGACGGATGAACACACAAACACTGACAGTGGCGATACGTCACCGCTTTAAAGCAGGATGTCATGAAGGGAGATGCTTTGAAACTAAAACAGCAGGAAGAACAATGCTACAGGTGTGGACGTACCTGTATGTGAAGCAAACGCTTCAAACGGCAACCTTTTTAACTTCTCAGAAAACATCTATTTATGAAATAGTGACTCATTTAAATAAAATGACTCAACTAAACCCACGGTTGCATTTTTTAAATCGTCCGTCCACCAAATGTTTTCACAAGTGTTTCAGATAGAACGATGAAACAAGAAGCCCATTCCTCAGGCAGCATAGGGATGCAAATGAGAGGATGACCTTGACCTAGAGAAAACTAGGTCAAGGTCAAATTTTCACTTTTACAGTGCGCCCTCGCGCATTCGTGCATCAGCGCTCTCGACTTCACCTCATCACTGATTGTTGGTAGGCAGTCATGTGATACGATACGTACATCCTATTGGCTGATGGTATCCTGAAGTGTGCTACGATCTGTCAGTCTGGGACTTCTGTGAAACACCAAAGTGTTTTAAACAGTCTGTCAGAGTGTTTTAAAGGTAACACAGATAGAAGGTGGTTTAATATCAGTATGGGGGGGTTCAGAAATGCTTAAATTCCCATAAATATTCCGCTCTATTGCGGAATTCTTTAATCATGTGTGGTTCCTGGAATGCATTAAGCGAGAGGAACGAGGGGTCACTTTTATACCTTTTTAGGTCCACATCCCTGAAACCTGGTGAGATATAATCACTAAACTAAAAGCAACATTTTCAGGAAGCCAGAGGCACAAAAATGTGTAGGTCAGGGTAACATGTTGAATTGAGGGGTGTCGCAGGATGCTGCAGGCTCTGACTGCCTTGTTGACACTGTAACAGTAGGACAGGGGGTGGAAGGGTGGTGTGAGGACACCGGCCTGGGGCCCACTAGTGGTGGCTCCGTGTCCCTTCAGCTGCATCATCATCCAGCCAGGAGGAGACAGACTGGAGGCGGAGAGACGAGCGCTCCTCCATCGCCTGGATGTGGACGACCGGACACCCCAGGAGGAGAAGCACCTGTGTCCCTCCCACAAATCACCTCAACATGGCTCTCCTGAGCATGTGCATGTCTGCTTTCTGCACTGGTGTGTGTGTGTGTGTGCACGTGTGTGTGTGTGTGTGTGTGTGTAAATCACTCTCTGGGCTTAACCGGCGGCTGATAATACTTTCATTTCCCTTGGAGGAGGTCTGTAAGTCATCAGGGGCCGTGCTGGGGTCATCCAGGCTTCAAACGCTGCTGGACCAAACCGCCGACTGTGTCCTAATCTGGACCAAACCTGTCTGTGGCTCTGACTCCTGGTGTGTCTTCAGTTGTGTGTGTGTGTGTGTGTGTGTGTGTGTGTGTGTGTGTGTGTTTGTCCATCCCCTGACGCTGCTCATAGAGAGAATTAGAGAGCGGGTGAGGTAATCACATGAATAAAATGTAACCGGTAGCTCATTACCAACCCTATTATTCATTAATTAACATTATTAAAATGTCTAATAGACCCCAGCACTCCTCCTGAGCCCCCCACCCCCACCCCCGACTCGTTTCAACTAGGTCCCTGCTCCTCGGTCCCTCCTGCTTCTCCACATGAAAAGAATAGCACATCAAACGAGGCCTGGTTTCAATGTGTTGGGGGTTTGCAGGTGCAGAATCGCACGGCGCAGGGGATGTGCTCATCGGGCGTGCTCCACACGCTTCTGGTCGGGCGTGCCCGTGACACACGTGTTCGCCCCACGCCATAACAAACCCCTCATTAGGAGTGGGGAGAGAACGGGGCTGCGCGCCGCCTAATTAGGTCCCCATCTAAAACTTCCTGTCTCCCTCTCATCCCTCATCCTCCTCAAGTCCACGTCCCTTCATCACAGGAAACTAGAATGCTGACGTTTATGGAGGAAAGTTTAATCAAATGAATGTGGAAAGGATATAAGGGAAAGTTTTGATAACACTTTGTGTCTGTGATGCACATAAAACAGAAACACAGTCAAGTATTCTGTCTGGGAAATGCTGTTTCTGTGTCGGCAAGATTTTCTGATGAATAAAAACTCTTTCTAGTTTTTATTTATCTATAATCATGCATTAAAATACACAAAAACAGCCATGAGGTGCAAAAATGTTGGAGATTCATTTGCTGTTGTCTTGTTGACCAATAGTCAACTCACAGAATAATATCTATCAAAAGTTTCTAATTATGTTCTGCGAGAACCGGATATATTAAACATGCATAATATATGTGTAAGATGCACAAAATATCTGTAATTTTTATCATGCATATTCAAATGTCCAAACAATACACGTTAGTTAAACATTAATACCATAATTTAGATACAATCAGTTTAATGTGTCTTGGAAAAGAAGCATTATTCCTCATTTTGTTCTCATTATTTTCAAATAAACAGGACGCTGTGTGGAGAAAAGGGGCCAGATAGACAAATGATGAATATGTAGAAAGTCTCAGAGATATTAGTGGGTTTAAACTACACCCTCTGATTACTTTTCTTGTTTTAAATACTTGATGTTCCAGTTGTACCATGACCTTAAACTAGATTTTATTGGAACACAATATCCATACCATTAGGATGGTCTTTCATCATTCTGAGAGGGACACGGGCTCCTTGTAATCTTTAGTGGAGGGTTTCCACATTAAATTACATTAATATTTCTATTTGTAGCACTCCATTCACATGTAACACAATACACCACATGCATATTGTATAATGACAAAAACAAATATATTCTCTGGGGATATCTGATATTATAATACAATCTTTAACTGAATTAATTTCTCAAACACGGTCACAGACACACGCACACACACACACACACACACACACATACACACACACACACACACACACACACACACACACACACACAGAGTGAAGATTTTGTGAGTGCAGACAGAGAGCACATCCAAATGTAGGTTTTTGTCATGAAATAATCTCCTTTATCAAAGCATCCTAGAAATTATCGGCCTCATAATAATATGGAAACATCTCTCCTCGTCTTAATCCTGCTGGCTTTCTTCTCACATTCATTCTTTCACGCTAGTTGAGTGATACTTCCTGACATAGAATGAGGAAAGAGGTGGCATTCCCCCACGTGGATAAATACCCAGCATCCTCTTTCTTCATCCTCCTTCCCTTTTTCTTCCCTTCTTCCCTTTCTTCCTCCTCTCTCCTCCTGATTAAATCCACAGCTCCCTGCAGGATTATTAGGATTCTAATTCAATCTGAATTTCAGGAACTTGTTTGCTTGGTTACCTGTCACAGCATATCAGCTTGTCATATTAGTGGTTATCGTTGGCTCTACCTAATCTGTTTTAAACAATTTCATTGGGTGCTGGTCTATAAATCATTCTGTAATGGGATTGACACGCCCAGGCTTAGCTAGGTAAACAAATCAGCTTTGTTTTATGTTAGGCAGCAATGAACTTGGCTTTATCAACTTCACATCGATTGTCACACACCACAAGGTCAAAATCTCTGCGGCTGCTCATCAGCGGGAGTACGGGTCAGCACTCAGCAATCAGAATGTGCATCAGACGGAGGCAGAGGAGCCCGTCACGTCCTGCCACCGCCGCCCCCCTCCAAAGCGTTAATTCATTTCTTATCAAAGTGAAGGCATTTCAAAGTAAAAGCGCTGCAGCATCGGAGGGGAAGCACCCTTTATGGGAATTTGAAAGAGAAAATAAAATGAGTTTGTAGGTTATTGACAGGAAGTCCCAGAGGCTGCTTAAAAACTCATTAACTTTCAGAACCGATTCAAACGTGTTGATGAACATCTGAGGCTGTTGGTTGTTTCTATAGATGGATGAAACATTTTAGAGACGCTGTTTCCACATTTTGCAGACACGGTGAGAGTTAATGTTTATGTGATTCTGATCAACCACAGTGTCTGCTTATCACACTGGGACCAGTATTTACTGTTCATTCATCGAAACGATGAGAGGTCAGCTGTAATACTTAATACCATCCTAAAGAACCTAAGAAACATTGTGTGTCAGCCAATATCCATTTAACTAAACACCTTTTCCATGACCACATTATATGCAAATCCAGTCTGATACTGTCTAAACACACTCTGCTGACTCTGCTTTCAGAAACATGTTGGATGGAGGATGCATGCTTCAGAATCACCAAAAAGAACATTTTTAGTCCAATTTTCTGAAGCCCCATCAGACGACTCATGGTTCAGGTTAACGTGATGAGAACTCAGGCTTGTTGTCTGAGTCACACAGGTTCATAAAGCAGACCACAAAGGAAATGTAAGGGGTTTGCGATGTGCTAAAAAAGCTTAACATAACATGAATATGATGAGGGTGAATCTGTGAAAGTTTTTAAAAACAATAAGAAGAAGAAACCACTGATGATCCACATTTTCAGACAAGATTTATTTATTGTTTTGGAAAAAGAACCTCAATACCCTCTGAGATTCCTATTCGATTATTTTGAGCACAATGAGCAAACGAGGGACTCACACACATCACTTGTACTGGAAACATTGTGATGGTCATCAGTGGTGAATGTCCAATCAGACGCACGCTGATGGAGGTTACAAACGATGCGCAAAAACAAAAAAATAGATCAACCCCTTACTGAGAATAATGCAGTAAATAAGAAATACATAAAATAAGTTAACTCTTTATTGGGCAAGTAACTTTTTGATTTTGTAAATTACATAATTTAAAAACAATGTTACAACACAAATAAAGTTTCTAAGGTTGAGTTTTTGAATTTCAAAGTATTTGAATGAGGGTCCTCATTTGGGCTGAACGTCTCTACTTGATAAAGACTGGCTTCACCTAAAGACAAACCTGTTTTCTCCTCTTTCTAAACCAGACATGGGAGGAAAGACTGCGGTGAGACTCAAATAGTCTAGAAGTGACCTGTTCAGCAAAATGTCACGCTATCTTTTCACACCAATACATCTCCCTAATGCAGGCAATTTCCTGCAGCTTTTCACCCTAAGAGGGGATTTGACCTCTGTGGGCAACACTTAAAGTGAATTCTAATGTTTGCCAATAAGGAGGGATTAAGTCAGCCAGAAAAAGGAGCAAAGAATGCGGCTGTGTTCTCCTGCAATTAACAACCATAAATATGTGCATTTAAGCATGTAGAAGCGCAGCTTCTTTATCAAAATAATGAGGTAAGCACTGATGCACATATGTGCACATATTTTCAGCAGGCCTTTGGTGCTGAAATGTGTATTTAAAACAGGAGTTTGCACAAACCTACAGTAATCTGTCAGGATTGAAGCGTCTTTCTGGAAAGGTGGAGGAGTTTGGATGAATATATATCAGCCAAAGTGTTTGACAGGGTGTCTGGAGTGAACACAGACGTGTCAGAATCTTCGTACTGATGTTTTTGGGGAAGCCTTTTGTCGTTCTGGTGTTTGTGAACAATATAACGGAGGGAAACTTTTACCACTTGAAACAACGTCTACACCCTCGCTGCCGTGTTACACGTAATCTCCTCAATCACCCGTGGGTGTGAGAGGCTCTTGGTCCTCTGATTCCAGCGCGCCCCAAACGGCGCGGCGCTGTTGACAATGAGAGGTAAACAACAGCGGGGGGAGAACTCACCAAATCCTCCAGAGGCCTGCAGGGGAAGCCACCCAGCCCAAACGCTGGGAAGCAGCAGCTGCCTGTAAGGCTGTGCTCAGGAGAGACTGACAGCAATTACAGCTTTCCCTTTCTTTCCTTCTCCCTCTCTGCAAGGCGAGAGCCACTCACTGGAAAAAACCCACCAGAAAGGAGCCAACGCCTCCCCTCCTCCTCGTCTTACTTTGGTAGAGAGAGACATTTATCTGCGGCTCGCGGTGAAGCGAGGGTTGTTTACTTTGAGTGATGTGCCATTATGACAGTTCAACAAATCAGCGTTACACCGGTTTGTGGTAAATGTTGGAATTTTAGAGTAATCCCAATGTAAATTATTAATCCTTTCAGGGTGAGTTGCGACACAGAGGCATGGAGCGCATCTCTTACACTCTCCGACGTGACAGTTGCACGGCTGTGCCAAAACGTTTGACAGCCTGCTCTACTTTAGATTTGTTAAGAAGACATTGGGGCTGAGTGTGAGTCACATTCAAAAGCTGATCTGAGATCATTGCTATGTGTCTCCCACATCAGCTGTAATGGTTCTGGGGCTGGACTGCATGGCAGTGAAACACTGTGAATGTCTTCCACCCATTGGATGTTTAATTTACACAGTGTGCATCATAGTGCTCTTATTGTGGCTCACTCTGCACTCCATCATCTCCCATTGTGTCACATATTATGGGTCTCTGTGATATCAAAGAGGATTCTCACGGCACTTTTATTAGTCAGAGAGCATTGAAGATCGATGAAAGCTGATACGAGAACATGTTCACTGAAAAATATAAGAATAACCCACTGACAGCTCATAACCATTTCAAAACTAGAAATAGATCCGCAGTAACTGCTGAGGTGTGTTTGTCTCTAACCCCCCCACCCCTCCACCCCTTCAGCCTCCACACCCCACCTCGGCATCCTCTCCTCCCCTCGGTGGTCAGCGTGAGGATCAGGAGGTAAAGCGGAATCAGAGTGGTACACACATTACTCTCTGTCTGCCTGCATTGCCTTCGCCCGCTGGTTGACAGGGGCTGTCTGGCCTAACCAGGGGGGGAAATGACTCTAATTGTCATCTCCACAGACAAGGTTCTGCAGCCATCCCCAGGCACAGGCAAAATATATTTAGCTACTTTATCTTATAGACAGAAAACCAACCACGGAGGCACCTTATTGACATAGTCTTTGAGCAAAGATAGACTTTTTGAATTGGCAGGTCACGTCACCTCCTGCTTAGCATGCATACGTAATGAGAATAAAGCTTCTTAGGCCCCGGTTGTGACACGAGCGTCTGACAGGTAGGGTTTGCGAGTTCAAGAGAAACGTATATATCTGCTGCCTCATCTCCTGCAGCTGGGCTGGTTGTGGACTAGAGCGTTTTACCACAATGCTCCACGCCGATGCTGTGTCACCTCCAGTGTAGCGTGCCTAGTCGTCTCTTAATGAAGGCTATCGGAGCTGGACGTTTGTTTTATCAGAGACAATACGGCCTGGGAAACGTTGTCCCGGAGTCCCGACATGAAGCTGGCACAAGCAGTTTATTTTTACCTGGAGGACGTGTGTGAAGTGTCAGCATTCTGATTCAGCAGCTAGATTTACTGTACAGTGTTCCACTGGTTAATAACAAAAAATCTCATTTATTATTCAAAAACACCTGTTATAGGATATTGGGAAATTGGACAAATTGAAATTTTAACTGTTAAAGATGCATGAGGAAAATCAGTCCTCTAGAGACCACGCGTGTGTTCTCCAAAAATTTGGACAGATTTAGAATAACAGTTTAAAACAGCTTCAATCATGTAGCACACGCAGCAAAATGGAATATAATCACACGTGTTTCCATATCAGAAACAGCTTCTGACTGCCTTTGTTTCCCATATTTACCCCTGTTACCACAGCCCTCAGTCGATGCCACCCAGAAGTGAAATTGCACCGCTTCTCTATGCAGCTCTCGGTCGCTCTTTGAATGCAGCATGTGAATGCCTGTAGGCCTGTAAATGTGCTCTGAGAGGGAAAAGAGAAAGTTAAGGTGTCCTATTGAATTGATTGAACATTCATGAAACTAAAGTGAGCCCTCCCTCCTTTCTCCTCACATGTGGAAATGACTTCCAGACTTCTCCTACGTCCCGTATGGAACACAGCCGTGAGGATCCCCACCTTCAGTCAGGTGCTGAGCTGTTGCCCTGCAGGCACAATTCAATTGTTAAATCTCTTATGAGAACAGGAGGGCTCGCTTTACCACATACAACCTTACACGCGCACCCTCTTGACTTTATTGGAATAATTGCACAATTATTTTACATGGTTTCACATTTTGTAATTATGCCTTGTTTAACAGCTCATAGTTGCACTAAAGAGCAAGAGTAACCTTTTTATGATACAGAACAAAAGGGCTCTTTTTCACCCAAGAAAAGAGAGCTGCTAACACGCTAACGCACACCTCTATTAATTCTTTTTGAGTCAGGTAAGCATTTGGTAATATTGACTTACTCTACTTTTATGTGCATTTCTCCTTTGCACTTTTATAAATGTAATCAAAACGCCATTACTTTTAGCTGATAACACACTTAAGCGGAATGAAATCTAAGTGATTCTCATTTCACGTCAGTGTCTGTGCATCATCAGCCTCACGCGTGGCAATATTCCACGTAATTTTCTCTGTGTTTAGAAGACAACCAAACAATTTCTGAATCCAATCAAAAAGCAGTTAGAATCAATAAAAGTGAGAAGATGCATGATTGTGTTGCGATGTTGAATAGTATCACTCCTTTCTCCCATTGTGTGGATCTATGAAGGTGTGTGTTTTTGTAAAAAGTGTGTATGTGTTAAATGCGTGCATCCACTTTCTCTCATCACTGCACATTATATCACAGAAGCCGTACGCACGCCGTGCAGTCCAGACTGCATCATGTTCCTCCATTAAGCCATGTGAAATATTCCACAACACAACAACAGCTCAGACAGCCGTGAGAGCGAATCATTATTTGGCAGTAGTCGTGAAGCCATGTCAGGGTGAAGACCCCAACATCCTGCTTCCCAGTCACATTTTAATCATCTACAATTAGTTTTGTTTTAATAACACTCACAATTAAAGGTCCTCCTGTTTGCATAATTCATGACACAGCAGCGCTGATGTCAGAAATCAAATGCAACAAATTAGAAATAACAAGTTTGAGACAGTGTGATTCAATTAAGATCCGGGGAAACATTGGGCCATGCATAATTGAGGGGCCGGCAAGGCAAGACTCATGTCAGGCCTGTCAGCCCTGCTGTAGTTATTGGATTTGGCCTGTCACACACACTCAAATCAGCGCTGTAAAAATTACAGGTTACATTGATTTTTTGTTTTCATATGTGAGTGCTTGTGAGTGTGTGACATGGGCTAAGGTGGGAGTGTGTGTCAGTGTCTCTGCCTTCTTTGCATGCAAATGCTCTTATGTGTGTGTACGTGTGTGTCTGTTGGTGTATGTGCTATGTGTGGGTGTCCTATCATGTGTGATATATACATATATTTATAGTATATATACACAGTACAGTTCACCTCGTTCCTCGTGGTTAATGCGTTAATCCAGGAACCACATGCAAATAACGAATTCCGTCGTACAGTGACAAACTATTTATCTTATTATTTACGGTAATTTAAACATTTCTGAACCCCCCCATACTGATATTAAACCACCTTCTATCTGTATTAACATTAAAACACTCTGATAGACTCTTTAAAGCACTTTTGTGTCTCACGGAAGTCTGAGACTGACGAAACGTAGCGCACTTCATGATGCTGTCAGCCAATAGGATGTGTGTACGGTATCACATGACTGACTACCAAAAATCCACGATGAGGTGAAGTTGCGATTTTTGATGCGCGAATGCGCACTGTATATATATATATACTGTATACATATATAAATATATATACACATACATACATATAATATATATGCATACGTATATATAATATACATATATAACATATATATGTGTGTATGTATGTATATATATATACACACACACATATATACAGTATATATATATACAGTATATATATATATATATATATATATATATATATATATATATATATATACAGTATATATATACAGTGTGTATATATACAGTGTGTATATATATATATGTATATATATATATATATATATATATATATATATATATATATATATATATATATATATATATAACATATGTTAACCTGTGGGCTCCCTCACCTGACTGGTGCTGAGGCAAACCACCCCCCAGTTCTTCCTATTTCAGTATGATCGTCGGTACGAACACTTTCGTTCAACTCTGAATGTTTCTTTCATAACACTGGTTGTACAGGACCCACTTGTGAATACATGTGTGCGTGTCTGAGTGTGTGCACACAATCCCTGGACAGCGCCTGATTGAGCCTTTGAAGGTGCCGTGAACAGTGTGCCAAGTTGCAGATGTTGTGTTTGTTAACCGCGTCACACATCAGTTCCAATAAGAAACAAACAAGTGGTGGTTCACTCAGGGGCTGCCAAACCCGGCTCAGGGTAGACGACCATTTATATTCAAAGTTCTGCTCTGTGTTTTGTTTCTTACTGCCGTTGTGCACCAGGCCTCGTGAAGACGTGGGTGTATTTGTACTCACTGCTGTGTTCATCTGTGTCCTCTCTGTTCAATGTGTTTGTATTTAGTTCATTATTTCCTGGATGTCCAACTCATAGTAATAAAAAAAAAGTAATTTATAAATGTTAATTAAGCAGAACACATCTAAATAAAACAACTGCAGACCAAAACAGATTTCACTGCAGCCACATTCTGAGCATCTGTCACTAAATGGGCTGTATATTATGAAACACTTAAGAGAGTTTTAATTATCACACAACTTTAAGCAAATGTTGAAAGCAGAGGAAATGGAATAACTTCTTTACGAGTTTAAAAACGCTCCCTAATGCTTATTTAATTAAACAATTGTAACCACATCTCATAAAGCGCACAGAGTTAATATGATTTCCCCAGCAAACCCACATTAACGCACACTCCTGCCATGCTTCTGCAAATTGCCGTCCTGGAGATGGTGTTTGGCAGACTGAGATGGAACTGAGGCGAGTTACGCTCCAAAGTTAGTTTTAGTTAGCTTTGTAATTCAAAAGGTGTGACCGACGCCTTCCTTCATTTTACGGGAGGAAATAAGACACACAAGCACAAATCCTCCCGGGTGATTTATTTTAAGGATTTTGAGATTTTTGAATGACTGCATGTTTGAAGGTTATCGTGTGTTGGGAAACTAACAGTTACAACCACATGATGAGCTCAGAGTTACTCATTTCTGACTCAAGAATCACCAACGATTGAGGACCAATAGCTCCCCAAAGCATCACACTAACCTCCCTGTAGCCTGTGTCCTGACGCTAGCCCTGGCACTTCTTCTTCACGGTCAGCCTCTCTTCACGTCTTTCCTTGTATTATCTGTGTTTTCTAAATAAGTTCTAAAACCTATTTTCTAAAAAGAGTTTTGTACTTTTGCCCATTCCCAATTCAAGTTTATAAATCAGATTTTGTCCAGACGCGTCCGACTGTTCTAACCTGCAACATGAATCTGAACTCCTGGTAGACGGACGGATTCCTCCAGAAGTGCACGGATCAAAACATTGCCATGCTCACTTAGAGTGAGATTGGTTTGTGCTTACTTACTAATTTAGAGTATAACTGAAGTGTGGATGTGGATGGGAAAATGTGCAGCAATACAAAAAAAAAAAAGTTCCCGAGAGAGGCAATTTTACATTACATTAATGCTGCTGGTTTGGGTTCAACTAAAGGGGGACTTGGCCTGAGGAGCTGAGCGGAGAGGGGAATTAAAGCGTTTATCCATCTCCAGACAGAGAGAAATGAGCCTTGTGGCCTTTGTGTTATCTAATCTCGTTTGCATTTCCTTTCAGCATCATGAACGAGAAATGTAATCGGGGCCCTGATTGTGTTTGTTTGCTGAAATTCTCATTTTGGGCTGTTGTAGCTGAGTGAGTGCCTCGGTGAATAATCCTTTGCTGGCGTTTTACCAGTTGGTGGTGAGTTTAGTTTTTGGAGTGATGATGAAAAACAGCAGCTTTAAACCTGAAGACGGCATGTAAGCCAGAAAATGAGGGTGAATTTATGCAACATCACCACTTCTAGTATGAACAGCTCGGTTCACAGCTCTGAGTGATTGACTAGTGGAAGGAAGGCGGCGGCCTGATGACAAAAGAGATGGGAAATGGACGTGGAGTGGATTTGACATGATGAGTGCCAATGCCCTCATTGATCAGCAGCACTGGCATCCCTCACACAACCCTGGAAGGTGGGGTTGGAGTATTCAGGCAGCTGAAGGTCACAGCTCGCTGTCACAGCACTGTCCAATCACATTACCCATCATGCCGTCTGAGACGCTGCCTGCCTTCTTCACATGATGGACAGATGACAATCATCTCCGCTCTATTGTTTCACACAGTCTCCTCATCTCTGGGACACATCTGTTTGTGCGATTTGTTCCCATTTATATCTTTAAAAGTGTTGGTGAAAAGTGTCAAACTAATATTTTACGGATAAAAACTTTCACAGATTTAATGTTGATTAATGATGGTATTTTAGTTTAACGCCATCGTCGTTTCCACTATTTGGCCCCTGGAACGGCACGGAGCTGATTTATAGCTGGAGCCGGTGGCAGAAGGTGTTTGCGCCGGTAGCCAATGGGCTCTTTGTGTTTACGACGAGGGGAGAGGATGGAAATGTGATTTAGTTGGACAGCAGGTCTGCTTCTTCTCAGAGCGAACCTGCAGCAGACAGGCCATTAACAGAGGTGACAGGGAAAAGCGGTGGCAAACACTTTGATTCTGATTTACACACGTGCTGAAAAACCCAAACAAATTAGAGGAACAAAATAATACACAGCAAGAAATAAATCACATTAATGATCAGACTTTGAACGACACTCAGACATGAAAGCGAGTGGTGGTGGGGGCATTTGGAGGAGAGGATGGCAGTTTATCAGATGATATTAGAAGCCGTCTTCAGAGGGAGGCTGAGAACAATCAGGCACCGGATATAACGAGGAGAAGTCCTTTTTTCTTCTCTGGGTATCTAACATGTTGTTGTTCAAGTCAACAGCCACTACAACCTTGTTTGTAGGCCGAGCAGCTCTGCTCACGAGCTGACAGAAGGGTGGAATTCATTGACAAGAAATGCAGCGATGGAGACTCACAGAGCTTTGTTTCACTGATATATTACATTTATAAATGATTCATAAACACAGACTCTGCTCAGAGAGTACACACGCTCACTTTTCATACAACAGAAATGGGTTTTTTTTTAATATTGTAAAAACTGAATTTGGACCTTTCATTGACGAATAAATTAAAAATAAGCTAAGAAAATCCTGATCACAACAAAAATATAAAGATGAAATAAATATCATTCCATTTCTTTTATTTCTAAATTACACACCACTTGTCTAACATGCATGTTCAAAGCCCTACCTACTGAAGGATGAGCTGTTAGCCTGTTTTACTCCGGGACCAAGCAGCTTTGTGCTTCCTGCTGACTGCTACTGGCTGCATTATTAAAACACCATCCTGTCTTTCCTTGTGTTCATCTGGGTGATGTTGAGCTCAAGGAGGAACTGATTTACTTTAAAAGTTGATCAAGTCCTGTCTTGAACAGACTAGTGTCCATTAGTTTGTCCATGTGTAAGACAGAGAGTCTGGGGTTAAACTTAGGGTTAGGGTCACTGTCAGGGTTAGAGTTAGCATTAAGAATAGGGTTATAGTTAGGGTTAGCATTAGAGACAGGGTTAGAGTTAGGGTAAATGGTTAGGGTTAGGGGGTTAGGGTTTGTCAAAAACCACTAATGGTTATTAGTGGTTTTGACTATGAGTGTCGAAACTCGTACAAGACCATTTCCAAAGCTTACTCAGTGGCTGTTGAGGTGAAGGTCTGCTAATTTAAGATATGTTTCAAATGGAGGTTACGGTTAGGGGTAGGGGTTAGGGTTAGAGTTAGGGGATTGAGTTAGGGGTTAGGGTTAGAGTTAGGGGTTAGAGTTAGGGTTAGGGGTTAAGGTTAGGGTTAGAGTTAAGATTAAGATTGGGTTAGGGTTGGGTTAGGATTAGGGTCAGGGGTAGGGTTAGGATTAAGGTTGGGTTAGGGTTGGGTTAGGATTAGGGTCAGGGGTAGGGTTGCCCTTCGCTTGGAGGTTGAGGAGGATTTCTTCTCAATTTTCATTTTCACTAGCACATTTTCGTCTTTACACATACACATCAATAATACATTTCACTCCTGTCCCATGCTCCACAAGTTCACCCTGTGACTACCACCACAGACATCTCAGGGGCAGATCCTCTTCCATTCTGTCTTTACATGTTTTATACAGAAGAGGGAGGCAGGACGGTGGAGCAGTATTGCTTGAATGCTCCATAAATGTCTTTGAAGGTGTATAAATATTTCAGTCTAGACCAACACCGTTATACTAACATGCACGCTAATAGTTTAGATAAAAAGTGTTTTGGTGTAAGATTGTTACCACACATGACTTTAGCTAACAGAACCAGCATTAGGGGTGAAACAGTAGGGCCAATCCTATCGCAGCAGATGCCTGACATGTGGCAGCAGAGCTCAGACGGGACTGCCAACCTCCTGACCCGGATAGACTGTTACTGCTGTAAGCATCATGCATCACTAAATGAATGTCTTGGAGCTGAGCCGCTCACTGCACTGTGGTCCCATGGTGAATTCCAGATGACAGCACTAATAGATGATCCTGTGATGCAATCATCTCTATCCCTGCTGCCTTGTTCAGCAGATGGGCTGTATTTTCTATTCAGACCTCTGAGATTGAGAGCTTCTTAATACAGACATGCAGAAGTCATTACACTTCTCATGTACTAACTCCTGCTGGATATCCACTGTGATTATATAATTCTATTTAATTAAAGGCAGGTAGCCCCAAATACTTTCCTACTATGACATTTGAGAGGTGCTGAAGTCTGCTCAGCCTGACATTATTTTTTGGTCTCCGTCTTTAAAGGAAGCGGCCGTCTAAAAAAGGACTGATTGATTATCCAATGACTGCATAAATGGAAAGAAAGAACAGCCCAATAAAATGAACCACTAATGAGGTGTGTCATTTAATTCATTATTGGTTATGACTATGAGTGTCGAAACTCGTACAAGACCATTTCCAAAGCTTACTCAGTGGCTGTTGAGGTAAGGGTCTGCTAATTTAAGATATGTTTCAAATGGAGCCCAACCTTAAGCCGTCCAGACAAGGATTTTTTTTCTTGATTTCAAATATTGAGTCAGTTTTTAAAAATGTACTCAACACTAGCAGAGAAAACATTATGTCTGTTCTTTCTGCCTCAGTCATTATTTGTGGGCTCAAACCAGGGAAGTTCACTGACTCTGACTGAGGGATGCTGCTGACATCGCTGGCGGATGCTTCACACAGTCTTATCCGCCCCATTTGCTGCAGCTTGATTTTTAAAATGAATGGAAAATTGCAATAAATTAAAAATATGATGCATATTTATGCCTATTTCTGAGACAAAAGAAAGCATGAATATATAGTTTTATTGGGAATTATATGAAAAGCGACATTTCCGGAAATTTTTTTTTTTCTTTCCCTTTGGGCTTTTCCCTTCAGGGGTCGCCACAGCGAATCAATTGCCTCCATCTAACCCTGTCTTCTGCATCCTCTTCTCTCACACCAACTACCTTCATGTCCTCTTTCACTACATCCATAAACCTCCTCTTTGGTCTTCCTCTAGGCCTCCTGCCTGGTAGTTCAAAACTCAGCATCCTTCTACCAATATATTCACTATCTCTCCTCTGGACATGTCCAAACCATCTCAGTCTGGCCTCTCTGACTTTATCTCCAAAACCTCTAACATGTGCTGTCCCTCTGATGTACTCATTCCTGATCCTATCCTTCCTGGTCACTCCCAGAGAGAACCTCAGCATCTTCATCTCTGCTACCTCCAGCTCTGTCTCCTGTCTTTTCCTCAGTGACACTGTCTCTAGACCAAACAACATCGCTGGTCTCACCACAGTTTTGTACACCTTTCCTTTCATTTTAGCTGAAACTCTTCTATCACACATCACACCTGACACTTTCCTCCCCCCGTTCCATCCTGCCTGGACACGCTTCTTCACCTCTTTTCCACACTCTCCATTGCTCTGGACTGTTGACCCTAAGTACTTCAAATCCTCCACCTTCTTGATCTCTTCTCCCTGTAACCTCACTCTTCCACTTGGGTCCCTCTCATTCACACACATGTACTCTGTCTTACTGCGGCTAACCTTCATTCCTCTCCTTTCCAGGACAAACCTCCACCTCTCTAGCTTCTCCTCCACCTCGTCCCTACTCTCACTGCAGATCACAATGTCATCTGCAAACATCATAGTCCATGGAGATTCCTGTCTAACCTCGTCTGTCAGCCTGTCCATCACCATAGCAACAAGAAGGGGCTCAGAGCTGATCCCTGATGCAGTCCCACCTCCACCTTGAACTCCTCTGTCACACCTACAGCACACCTCACCACTGTCTTACAGTCCTCATACATGTCCTGCACCGCTCTAACATACTTCTCTGACACTCCAGACTTCCTCATACAATACCACAGTTCCTCTCTGGGCACCCTGTCATAAGCTTTCTCCAGATCTACAAAAACACAATGCAGCTCCCTCTGGCCTTCTCTGTACTTCTCTATCAACATCCTCAAAGCAAATACTGCATCTGTAGTACTCTTTTTTGGCATGAAACCATACTGCTGCTCACAAATGCTCACTTCTGCCCTTAGTCTAGCTTCCACTACTCTTTCCCATAACTTCATTGTATGGCTCATCAGCTTTATTCCTCTGTAGTTGCCACAACTCTGCACATCTCCCTTGTTCTTAAAAATGGGCACCAGCACACTTCTCCTCCACTCCTCAGGCATCT
The DNA here is from genome assembly GCA_013358685.1 of Antennarius maculatus. Taxonomy (NCBI): domain Eukaryota; kingdom Metazoa; phylum Chordata; class Actinopteri; order Lophiiformes; family Antennariidae; genus Antennarius; species Antennarius maculatus. Next base: position 270,271 of record CM023618.1, on the reverse strand, counting down.
TCTCACTATCTAAGATCCTGTTGAACAACCCAGTCTGAAACTCTACTGCCACCTCTCCTAGACACTTCCAAACCTCTACAGGTATATCATCAGGACCGACTGCCTTTCCACTCTTCATCCTCTTCAGTGCTCTCCTCACTTCATCCTGACTAATCTTTGCTACATCCTGGTCCACAACAGTCACCTCTTCTAGTCTTTGTTCTCTCTCATTTTCCACGTTCATCAACTCTTCAAAGTACTCTTTCCATCTTCCCATCACACTGCTGGCACCTGTCAATAGACTTCCATCCCTATCCTTAATCACCCTAAACTGCTGCACGTCCTTCCCATCTCTGTCTCTCTGTCTTGCCAGCCTGTATAGATCAGTCTCTCCCTCCTTACTGTCCAACCGAGCATACAAGTCATCATAAGCTTCTTGTTCGGCCTTTGCTACCTCTACCTTCACCTTACGCTGCATCTCCCTGTACTCCTGTCTACTCTCCTCAGTCCTCTCAGTGTCCCACTTCTTCTTAGCTAACCTCTTTCTTTGTATACACTCCTGTACCTCCTCATTCCACCACCACATTTCCTTCCAGATGACACACCAAATACTCTCCTACCTGTCTCCCTGATCACATTAGCTGTAGTTGTCCAGTCATCTGGAAGCACCTCCTGACCACCCAGAGCCTGTCTTAACTCCTTCCTAAAGGTCGTGCAACACTCTTCCTTTTTCAGCTTCCATCATTTTGTCTTCTGCTCTGCCTTTGTCCTCTTCATCTTCCTCACCACCAGAGTCATCCTACACACCACCATCCTATGCTGTTTGGCTACACTCTCACCTACCACTACTTTGCAGTCACTGATCTCCTTCAGGTTACACCGTCTACACAAGATGTAGTCTACCTGTGTGCTCCTACCACCACTCTTATAGGTCACCCTATGTTCCTGCCTCTTCTGGAAGAAAGTATTCACTACAGCCATTTCCATCCTTTTTGCAAAGTCAACTACCATCTGTCCTTCTGCGTTCCTCTCCTGGATACCAAACCTGCCCATCACCTCCTCATCACCTCTGTTACCTGCACCAACATGTCCATTGAAGTCTGCACCAATGACAACTCTCTCACTTCTAGGTATGCTCTGCTTCACTTCATCAAAGTCCAACCAGAATTTCTCCTTCTCCTCCAGCTCACATCCTACCTGTGGAGCATACCCACTGACAACATTGACCATCACACCTTCTATTTCTAGCTTCAGACTCATCACTCTATCTGACACTCTTTTTACCTCCAGGACATTCCTAACAAACTCCTCCTTCAAGATAACTCCTACTCCATTTCTCTTCCCATCTACACCATGATAGAACAACTTGAACCCTGCTCCTAAACTTCTAGCCTTGCTACCTTTCCACCTGGTCTCCTGGACACACAGTATGTCTGTGTGTCCAGAAGGTGTCTATAGTTTCCTTATAGACACCTTCCTCCTCTGCATCATGCCAAACAACTCTCTACCTTTTCCTGTCATAGTTCCAACATTCAACGTCCCTACTCTCAGTCCTATACTCTTGGCGCTCGTCTTCTCTTTCTTCGTGCGAACACACTTTCCTCCTCTCCTTCTTCGACCAACAGTAATCCAATTTCCATCGGCGCCCTGTAGGTCAACAGCGCCAATGCGGTCATTGTTAACCCGGGCCTCGACCGATCTGGTATGGAAGTCATAGGTTTGATTCACATCTTTGATCTGGCAAAAGTTTTACGCCGGATGCCCTTCCTGACGCAACCCTCTGTATTTATCCGGGCTTGGGACCGGCACAATAAGACACTGGCTTGTGTCCTCTTGTGGCTACATTGTCCTCTTGTGGCTTCTGATTGCCAAGAAATGAGCGGTCTTTAATCCTAGTAAAGTGATAGACCTCAAACACGTCAGAACGCTGGAGCTTCCACCATCCAAGAACGTCTAACACGGACATGTTGAATGACTTCAGCTACCTGCATCTACACAGATAATAACTGGTGTTGTACGTCCTCCGTTCACTGACTAGACTCTATTGTCGTCTTGTTGAAGCGTTCAGGATCGCGGCGACTCGGCTGCCTACAGCAGTGTCTGCTCCCCCAGGGGAAGAGGGTAACAGAATCCCAGGCTTATATAGACATCCACACAAAAGACAGGCCTTCCTTGGCAGGTGGTCCCGGCATAGAGAAGTGTGTTTTCTGTTTGGGGGGGGCAGATGACAGAAGGAAAGACTGCTCACTTACCAATAAAGTCTTGAATTGAAAAACTAAGTAAGTACCTAAAAGTTCTGATTAAAAAAAATTATGGTGGAATCCTCTATGTATAAAAACTGAGAATATTACTACAGATTAATTTTAGCAAAAAACAACTTCTGTCATGTGACCAGAAAAGCAAACAGATTATGTAATTAACCCTTTTTAAAAATTTGAGACTTCTTCATCACAAGTTTGATTTTTTTTTTTTCTCCCAGAAAAGCTGGTGTATGTAATCAAACGCATGCATCTGCATTTTGCATGTGAAAAATTCCAGATTTAGCAAACATTTTACAAATTAAATCTCATATATAGAAATTAAGTTCACATTTTTTACAACAAATTTATCAGACGGTTCCATTAAATCATTATGGAATAGGGAGTGACAAACTGTTCTGAATTTGCAGACTTTGAATGTCCTCCTTTTTCACTGCAACAGCTTAGAATGAGGGATTCTAGTGTTTGGAACTCACGGAGAAAACAAAAACCAAAGAAATAAATAGAAATAATTCATCTAAAATAGCACAAACCAATTTGTTGCATTAGTTCAGTGAGTCTGCCTCAGTGTTGAGTAACATGGAGGATAATAAAGGGAATATTTAAACAGAGAAAGTGGGTCCCCTGTAGTAACAGAGTCAGTCTAATTTGTCACTGTATTCCTTATAGTTTCCAGTCCTTCACTCTAAACACACTCATCTCTCACTCCAGCAGCTCTGACAGCAGAATTCACTTTTATGCTCAGAGGTGAGTTACAAGATACACAAATAACACAGAGGTGCATTTATGGTATTTGTATAATCCATGAAGTGAAAATTATGGCCTATTTAGATGAAAGGCAATTAGACAATTACAGCTAATGAGGCCAATCCTTTTCTTTCACCCCAAAGCGTCCACAGACTAATTATCAAATTAAAGAATGCTTCTTTTCTGCCTGTGACCCGCGCTGTCATAAAGCAAGCAGCGCTGAGAAAGTCAAACATTGGTCTGCTGTGTAGCAGGAGGGCGGCTGATGGGGGTATTAATCACTGCTTCACTTAAGGCAGCTTTATGGTCTGCTCGGCAGGCGTGCGCACACACACACACACACACACACACACACACACACACACACACACACACAACCACACACACACACACCTACAGACATTCTGCAGCTCAGTTCCTTACATATCATTCAGGACTGCACCAGGAGGACCGCCGGTCAAATCTCCATCTCTACTCTCCACCAAACCAATGCTACTCCAACCAAATCCGTAACACAACACCACCAGAACCCCGTCTCACATTTCATCCTGCAAGTCACTCTCAGTGGAGGGTAAAACGCAAACAAACGTACCCCCTTTGACACAGACGGCTTGAAGCGTCACACAGCTATCACGTTTCTCCCAGCAGGGCCGACCAGCATCAACCTAACGACTGCTTCTCCTTCATTTTCCCACTCTCTCTGCACTTTCTTCATCAAACATGAAGGCATGTCTTCCTCTGCAATTTTACACTTTGAAAGCGTGTGAAGGGCAGGGTTCAAAGGTTAAAGTGAAGTTCTCTTCACGCTCCCATGCCTGCCACGGCTTCACCCTACAGGTGTGCCTCTGAAACAGCTTAACTGCCTCCTTGTGAGAAAAAACAAACCAAAACAAAGAAACCCACTCCTAATTGTTCACCGGCCAGAAAACACTCTTTGTTATTGCATCTTTGCACATTATTTTTCCAGTCATGACAGCTGACAGAAGGTTCGCTGCAAGTTCACAGTCCCTCCCTCATGACAATAACTCCTCCTGTCACCTGCTTTTATGGCAGAGGTGTCGGGGAGAGACTCAAGTTGACACCCCCGACACGGCTGGACTTAATGAGGAGTGATGGAATCCTGTCGGTGGAGCGACACGTGAAGCAGGTTTGTCATAGATCAGCAGTCGGGTTGATGCAAAACCAAACCTCTCTTTTACTCAGGGGTGACCTTTCCACGTTTGATGGAGGTCCTGCAGATGCAGAGCTGGGTCAAGTAATGTAACGTGCATATATGGATGGAAAGTTATAAACACGGTCAAGCACGTGCTTTCTCTAAATTTCACCTGAAAAAGTTCAACTGCAGGGTAAAGCTTGTGAGGAGTCATTACAGTTTGGACTCAGAGAGCCGGCGCCGCTTTGCAGCATCCCTCCTGTGAGTACAAATACTTCAAAACACTGAAAGTGAAGGGAGTTTGTTGAGGTAAACAGAACGATGATTGGGTTTGCATTCGTTAAAGCGTCGGGTAGAAGCTCTGTGGGAGCTGGGATGATAAAAAGCCTTTGAAGAGAAAAGAAAGTTGATGGATGAGGCTGGAGTTTGTCTCTGTAGAGTTCATCTATACCTCACTTAAATAGAAACATAACCAAAACTCAAGTATTACATATTCATCCACTCTTTCTGTCAAGGTCACACAATAAATACAGTCCACCACTGAAATATAAAGACTTGACGCATCAACTTCTTATCAATTTTTAATTTTCCTACATTACAGTATGTGTGTTCATTGGTGTGAATATAAGCAGCAACCGCATCTAATCCATCTACTAACTGTGGGAGTGAAATACTGATTTGTCAGACACTAAAATAACTATTAACTTCTACTTCAGAGAACTTTAGAACATCATTAGCAACCATTCATCAAATGCAGATGCTAACATTAAACTCAGGCCTCCCCAGTTTGACGGAGTCCCTTAATGTCATAATTTTTAAGGATCAGTCCATTTAAAATGGACATAAGGGGTCTCCGTGCTGCGGCGCTCTGCAATAGTCATATATTCACATCACTAACCTAAAGCCATTTGCTCATTTGTCTGAATTGTTAGAATCATTTGTGTGAATGTGCTTTTCTTCCTCCCCAGTGGTCCATGAATCACCAGCAGCTCTTTGTGGCCCACCAGCATCATTCGTTTCCTTTTGTTTGTCTCACTCGAGTCACTCAGAGTTTGATTCATATTGAGACAAATCTTGCTTGTAGAATTTGTCACGTAGTCAGTTTGAATGTGTTTTCTGCAGTACATTTGCTTTTATGAGGAAACGTTATACATCCAGTTACACCTTATAGCTTTAAATCTTTATTGTGAGAGAAGAGGATGCAGAAGACAGGGTTAGATGAGGGCAACTGATTTATCTGTAAATTATCTGTAAATGCAAAACAAATGACTAGAAGTGTAATTATTGGATGATATTTTTCCAAGAAAAACATGTAAAATTTTGAGACAAAAATTTGAAATCAATATTTAATTTCACCGTATTTTGGATTATTGCATGTTAAACATGTTCAACTGACTGATAAAGCAGTGTTGAAAAAAATGTGCTCATCTGCTGTAATACCATGAAGCACTCGCACACTAAACTTTACTTTCCACTAAAACTACTTAATTCTCCATTCTGAACAATAAATCAGTGAAAACGATCTTTCAGGAATAAAAGTGGCGACTGGTAATTGGTTTGTAAAACTGTAACAGCTCATTAATCATAAATATTTGTTTGGGAATTTTACATTGAGATAAACATGCGGACGGGCGCTTTAATTATGCATCTAGTTACAAGAATGTAGATTTGAAGACATTATTTAAAAATAGCATTTAGGTTGATACTAGTATATCTCATTGTAAACCTGTTCTAGTTATAAAAATTAATTAAATTAATTAAACTTGGACCAGATTGTCTTTCATTCCACGTTCCTCTTGTCCCCCCCCCCAGTGTCACCTCGTCACCATTTTACTGTCTCCAAAACAAATTTGAAGTGATCACCTGTGTGAACTTGTGCAGTTTTGTGTGTCGTAACGAGACGGAGTGATTCCAGCGGAGCAGCCTGAGTGGGAACGCGATTGTTCCTGACTGGTTCCTGACTGGTTTCCCTCTGACCCCCATAATGAAGCCCATGTGTCCCCCCGGCCTTTCAACAAGCTGCAAATCTGCACCCAGCCTCTCTCCACTTGATTAAAGCAGCGGCCACTCACCTGCTCCTCATTAGCCCGCGCCGGGAACAGACCCCGTTAGCACCTGTATGTTCCAATTCCACATGCCTTCTACATGTATGTAATATTTGTGTGTATTAAGCTGACAGCATTATAAACGATGGGAGGGGTTCAGCCACAGTGTTGCTGCTGCTGCTGTGTGTGTGTGTGTGTGTGTGTGTGTGTGTGTGTGTGTGTGTGTGTGTGTGTGTGTGTGTGTGAGATCGAGTGAGATGGATGTGTGTTAGTCAGACCTATAGGTGGAGGAATAGCAGGTCTGTGTTTTGGGTCTTTGCAGATAGATGAGGACCGGGTTTGGAAACGCTCATTAGACATAATCAGGGTCCCTAATGGGGGGCAGATGGTGGTGGTGGGGTGGGGTGGGGGGGGATCAGACTCACTTCAGTGTTTGTAGAAATGCGTGTGTGTGAATGCAAAGGACAAAAATAATGCAAAGATAGACGTTGTAGCGTCTAAAAATAGTATGAAGACAACTGAGACTGTGTGTGTGTGTGTGTGTGTGTGTGTGTGTGTGTGTGTGTGTGTGTGTGTGTGTGTGTGTGTGTGTACGCGCTGCATGCTGTATGTCTAATGTGGACATACAGCATGCAGCGTTTAATGCGCTCTGACGTGTCATTACCCATGAGCCCGTGGGGCGTTGTGTGGGATGGGATCACCACAGCACCGCTGCAGCTACGTGCTTCCTGCTCACCAGTGACCCCTGTGACCTCTGCCTGCTCACAATTGATGCATATTAACACTCCAGGCTCTCAGCAACATTTAACCAATTTAGAGAATTATCTGCGAGGCCACTTTCATGGGCCGTTCTTATTACTGGGGAGGAGAGGAGAGAAACACGTGATGGGGGGGTACAGGCCCACTCACATTTACATACATTACCAGAGCTCTGCCTTTCCCAGAGTCCAACTGAGGAAGCACCTGTTAGCCTTTCATAACCCCCCCTCTATAATGTTCTTTCATCCCTCCATCACCGTCGCTTCTCACCCCCGACCCCCGAGAATCACCCCACAAGCAGGTGTTTTCTGTCAAGCTGATTCCCCTCACAGCCAGCAGAGAGGGAAAGTCCTGAAACAGGGAAGTGATAGAGGGGCCATCCATGCATGGGGTGGGGGGGCGGGGGGGGGGCGGTAACATCACGTCTTCTTCCCCATGTGTGGACGTACAGTTGTTCCTCAGGCCTCGACTCAAAGCAAACTGCAGGGGCAGCGGGTTTGTGAAAGAGATGTCTGTTCTGTCAGTGGGGGGGTTAACGTTAATCTGATGGGGCGTGTGTACTCTGGGCGAGGAGTGCAGAACATCTGCATCCAGTGGCATGGCCCCATTTGTTGCAATTTTGGGTCTCATTTCCATTTGCAAGAGAGATAACTGCTCGCATATGGAAGCAATAGATAGAAGAGGTCAATGCAATTTCTTTGGGGGACGAGGCGAGCAGAAAACCCTTACGCAGTAATCTCAGCTGGCATAGGAAGAAACAAAAATCTGGGGTTCGGGGGAAGGAATTTCTTTCAGGACAACGATTCGGTGATTCCATTAGCAGCCAGTAACAGTCCAACACCTTCAGCAAACCTGCCGCCATCGCTCCTGCTGGCACTGATTGGCACGGCTGATGGGATGTCATGTGTTCCCCTCACAAATTAAAATCTATCAGTGGAAGCAGTAGTAGTGGAAAATCTAGCAACATTCAGGAAATAAAAAGCTGCAAGGTGATTTGTTGTTTGTGCTCCGGGTAGGGGCTCAGATTGGATTTATTTTTAATGCGTTAACATGTGTGTCTGTATACGTCGTCTCAATCATATCAAGCACAAAATTTATTTCAAGCCCACTCGGAAATCATGGATTTGACCCCCCCCATCAGCAGAAACTGATGAAGGCGCTCCAAAATGAAGGAGAAAACAAGGTTTTCATGTAACCATGCTATAGTGGAGGTTTTATTCGGTAACGATTTGGTGGACTTCAGGGAAACTTTGTGACGTCTCCTAAAACGTCTCGTTCATCAGGGGTAACGTGGTTTAAACGCCCTTTTGCCCCGTGTCTCACATCAGAATTCCCAGAGGTGGTTGTCATTCAAACACAACACTGTTGTGACTCGCTCACGGTGTCAGGAATTCATTCACATTCCGCATAAATCACAACCAGCACACATTCAAACTCAAGAAAACACATTCAACCCTTTAAAGCAGAACGCATCACATGTGATAGACTCAGACTTTCAGGATTTTGATAAATATGACAATTCTTTCCCCCAGAAAACCTGATAACTACAATCAGACACACGCATTTATCTGCATTTTTCATTCCAAAGAATTCTGGTTTTAGCCATAATTATATAAATTAAAGTTCAAATATAAAATATTTTATATTGTTGGACAAATTTGTCAGAAGATTCCATCAAATCACGTGGGTCAAACTCAAGGCCCGGGGGCCAAATGTGGCCCGCCACATTATTTTATGTGGCCCACAAGAGCACAAAAGGTCAGAGTGTCTAAAAAGGTCAAAAGTGTGCTTTGAGCAAAACTACATTTCCCACAATGCAGTAGTTCAGCCCATTTAACTCCGGCTAAACGTAGCGAACAAAGTTAACGTCCTAACTTGTGTCTGATGTTATTTTTCTTTATTGATTGATAGTTTGATCCTTGATTGATGGAGTTCTGTGGGTTTAATAACCTGACAAATGAAAAGGATTTATGTTAGAACAGAGAAACAAACAAACATGTTTTTTCTGTCTAACTGTAATGTTTGGAACTAGAATAAGTCAGAAATTCACTGATTTAACATTAAGGAGTAGTTACATTTAGTTACATTACATTGAGTTACATTTAGTTACATTTATTAGTTACATTAAGGAGTAGTTACATTTAGTTACATTACATTGAGTTACATTTAGTTACATTTATTAGTTACATTAAGGAGTAGTTACATTTAGTTACATTACATTGAGTTACATTTAGTTACATTTATTAGTTACATTAAGGAGTAGTTACATTTAGTTACATTACATTGAGTTACATTTAGTTACATTTATTAGTTACATTAAGGAGTAGTTACATTTAGTTACATTTATTAGTTACATTAAGGAGTAGTTACATTTAGTTACATTACATTGAGTTACATTTAGTTACATTTATTAGTTACATTAAGGAGTAGTTACATTTAGTTACATTACATTGAGTTACATTTAGTTACATTTATTAGTTACATTAAGGAGTAGTTACATTTAGTTACATTACATTGAGTTACATTTAGTTACATTTATTAGTTACATTAAGGAGTAGTTACATTTAGTTACATTTATTAGTTACATTAAAGAGTAGTTACATTTAGTTACATTACATTGAGTTACATTTAGTTACATTTATTAGTTACATTAAGGAGTAGTTACATTTAGTTACATTACATTGAGTTACATTTAGTTACATTTATTAGTTACATTAAGGAGTAGTTACATTTAGTTACATTACATTGAGTTACATTTAGTTACATTTATTAGTTACATTAAGGAGTAGTTACATTTAGTTACATTACATTGAGTTACATTTAGTTACATTTATTAGTTACATTAAGGAGTAGTTACATTTAGTTACATTTATTAGTTACATTAAAGAGTAGTTACATTTAGTTACATTACATTGAGTTACATTTAGTTACATTTATTAGTTACATTAAGGAGTAGTTACATTTAGTTACATTACATTGAGTTACATTTAGTTACATTTATTAGTTACATTAAGGAGTAGTTACATTTAGTTACATTACATTGAGTTACATTTAGTTACATTTATTAGTTACATTAAGGAGTAGTTACATTTAGTTACATTACATTGAGTTACATTTAGTTACATTTATTAGTTACATTAAGGAGTAGTTACATTTAGTTACATTACATTGAGTTACATTTAGTTACATTTATTAGTTACATTAAGTAGTAGTTACATTTAGTTACATTTATTAGTTACATTAAGGAGTAGTTACATTTAGTTACATTACATTGAGTTACATTTAGTTACATTTATTAGTTACATTAAGGAGTAGTTACATTTAGTTACATTACATTGAGTTACATTTAGTTACATTTATTAGTTACATTAAGGAGTAGTTACATTTAGTTACATTACATTGAGTTACATTTAGTTACATTTATTAGTTACATTAAGGAGTAGTTACATTTAGTTACATTACATTGAGTTACATTTAGTTACATTTATTAGTTACATTAAAGAGTAGTTACATTTAGTTACATTACATTGAGTTACATTTAGTTACATTTATTAGTTACATTAAAGAGTAGTTACATTTAGTTACATTACATTGAGTTACATTTAGTTACATTTATTAGTTACATTAAGGAGTAGTTACATTTAGTTACATTACATTGAGTTACATTTAGTTACATTTATTAGTTACATTAAGGAGTAGTTACATTTAGTTACATTACATTGAGTTACATTTAGTTACATTTATTAGTTACATTAAGGAGTAGTTACATTTAGTTACATTACATTGAGTTACATTTAGTTACATTTATTAGTTACATTAAGGAGTAGTTACATTTAGTTACATTACATTGAGTTACATTTAGTTACATTTATTAGTTACATTAAGGAGTAGTTACATTTAGTTACATTACATTGAGTTACATTTAGTTACAATTATTAGTTACATTAAGGAGTAGTTACATTTAGTTACATTACATTGAGTTACATTTAGTTACATTTATTAGTTACATTAAGGAGTAGTTACATTTAGTTACATTACATTGAGTTACATTTAGTTACATTTATTAGTTACATTAAGGAGTAGTTACATTTAGTTACATTACATTGAGTTACATTTAGTTACATTTATTAGTTACATTAAAGAGTAGTTACATTTAGTTACATTACATTGAGTTACATTTAGTTACATTTATTAGTTACATTAAGGTTTTGTTACATTTAGTTACATTACATTGATTTACATTTAGTTACATTTATTAGTTACATTAAGGAGTAGTTACATTTAGTTACATTACATTGAGTTACATTTAGTTACATTTATTAGTTACATTAAGGAGTTGTTACATTTAGTTACATTACATTGAGTTACATTTAGTTACATTTATTAGTTACATTAAGGAGTAGTTACATTTAGTTACATTACATTGAGTTACATTTAGTTACATTTATTAGTTACATTAAGGAGTAGTTACATTTAGTTACATTACATTGAGTTACATTTAGTTACATTTATTAGTTACATTAAAGAGTAGTTACATTTAGTTACATTACATTGAGTTACATTTAGTTACATTTATTAGTTACATTAAGGATTTAGTTACATTTAGTTACATTACATTGATTTACATTTAGTTACATTTATTAGTTACATTAAGGAGTAGTTACATTTAGTTACATTACATTGAGTTACATTTAGTTACATTTATTAGTTACATTAAGGAGTAGTTACATTTAGTTACATTACATTGAGTTACATTTAGTTACATTTATTAGTTACATTAAGGAGTAGTTACATTTAGTTACATTACATTGAGTTACATTTAGTTACATTTATTAGTTACATTAAGGAGTATTTACATTTAGTTACATTACATTGAGTTACATTTAGTTACATTTATTAGTTACATTAAGGAGTAGTTACATTTAGTTACATTACACTGAGTTACATTTAGTTACATTTATTAGTTACATTAAGGAGTAGTTACATTTAGTTACATTACATTGAGTTACATTTAGTTACATTTATTAGTTACATTAAGGAGTAGTTACATTTAGTTACATTACATTGAGTTACATTTAGTTACATTTATTAGTTACATTAAGGAGTAGTTACATTTAGTTACATTACATTGAGTTACATTTAGTTACATTTATTAGTTACATTAAGGAGTAGTTACATTTAGTTACATTACATTGAGTTACATTTAGTTACATTTATTAGTTACATTAAGGAGTAGTTACATTTAGTTACATTACATTGAGTTATATTTAGTTACATTTATTAGTTACATTAAGGAGTAGTTACATTTATGTTACATTACATTGAGTTACATTTAGTTACAATTATTAGTTACATTAAGGAGTAGTTACATTTAGTTACATTACATTGAGTTACATTTAGTTACATTTATTAGTTACATTAAGGAGTAGTTACATTTAGTTACATTTATTAGTTACATTAAGGAGTAGTTACATTTAGTTACATTACATTGAGTTACATTTAGTTACATTTATTAGTTACATTAAGGAGTAGTTACATTTAGTTACATTACATTGAGTTACATTTAGTTACATTTATTAGTTACATTAAGGAGTAGTTACATTTAGTTACATTACATTGAGTTACATTTAGTTACATTTATTAGTTACATTAAGGAGTAGTTACATTTAGTTACATTACATTGAGTTACATTTAGTTACATTTATTAGTTACATTAAGGAGTAGTTACATTTAGTTACATTACATTTAGTTACATTAGACCCTATTTAAAAAAAAAAAAAATTTATGGCAATTACAACATGGTTCAGGCTTTAAAAGGTTAAGACAACACGTGCCAAATTTGATTGAGTTCTTTTGAATGAGTTGGGGGAGATGGACAGAACCACGTGTACCTACACAGATGATATAATCTAGATGTAATCTGTGTAGAATGTTTTAAGTTTTCACTTGTAGGAGCTGCATGGAGCTGTGGCAGTAGGAGGGGAGGATACCCGATACTGGGGCAACTGGGGGTTTGTGCGATCATGTTAAGGAGAATATACTGGTTACCTGCATGGATTTAACACGAAGGACACACGGAGCCACAGCATCCTGAAAGCAGAAGGACCTGCTGCTGTAGCTGGTATTCATGTGGGCCCAGACTCCAGACATTACGCCACAGACGATAACTTCACAACATGTCGCACAATAATCCAAACAAGGGGTCAATATGATCCTCATCCACTGTCTGATTCCAGAGCAGACTTGTCAATGCGTTCAATCTGCGCTGCTTTGAAAGCCCCTAATAAGGCGTTTTAAACCCTGAGCTAGAAACTGATATGAAGTCACTGGAGTGCAATTAAGCTGAGTTTGATAGTTAGCAAAGGGCCAGAGGAATGTCTTTTCCTCCCCTGATGTCAGGACTTTGGAGAGTCGTCTAATTGAGTGTTTTTTTCTGTGATTATTTATGATTAAAAAGTGTTAGTGGAAAATCCGGACGAGCGATCCGGAAATTGGTTGTGTTTGATGCAGATCAGTGTTACCGCGCTCTCACACTGAGTAATTATCTTCTCAACATCTAATGGCTGCCTCTGCCCCACACATACACAAAGAACCCCCCCACACAACCCCCTTTCTTTAAAAAAAAAAAAATTCTTTATGTTCTTTGAACTGAAACATTTTCTGGGATCTGAGTAATTCCTGGTTGTAAATTCTGTCCTGTGTGTTGGATTCAGACAAACTGATTTATGCCAAAGAATAAAAGAAGTTGCAAGGAAGACAAATAAAATTCACATCTTGGCAACGGCCAAACTTTCTATCAGTGATTCATTGAATATTAGAGTTGGATCCTTTCTTTTCACATCTGGTCTGGGTGTGTTGTGCATCTGCAACATCTATGTGAGTCAGCCTTACGTCTCCTTACCGGTGCCCCCTGAAGCCCTCATTTCCTGTTGGGAGTCGTTGGAATTGGATGAAGGACACAGCTAGAAGCCTCTTGGGGCCCAGATTAAGGCCTGGTCAGGCACAGAGAGCCAGTATGGACACATCTCCATCCATCACAACATCAGACTAACGCTAGGACCCTGACAGGAGAGAGAAATAAGGTCCTGCAGACAAAGCAGGTGCTTTTTATTTTTCTTGGTGAACACATGAGGGTATGGTAACTGTAACGGTGTCAGCTGCGAGAACAACGGCCCGTCTCCATCACGCTGTAGGAGTGTGGGCCGGTCAGAACCCGAGGCCGGGCCGACGGAGAGACCACTGTGCTGACAGAGAGAAGCCGTGTGTTTAACAGATACCAGGGCTCGGCTTCCTCCAATAACAGCTCATTAATGAAGGTTTGTGTGTGTAAGGGAATTAGAGCGGCTGCAGTCATGAATCATGAGACAGTCTGGGGTTATTGATCAGATCCCAAACACCAGGGTCACAAACACAGGAGCAACAGCAGCTGTGGATGTGTGTCCGTCTGATACGAAGAACGATTAAATAGCATCACAAATAGATGAATAAAGTTTACCAGTAACACCCCCTGTGTTAGCTTACTGCCAAAACCTGACATATTGGGCAATATGATCAAAAAATATTAATTCAAGACATGAGGAGCTTCACAAAGTCCTTAGAACAGCGTCTGTGTTTGATGAGTCTGACTCACCTACCAGTACCAGTACCAGGACCAGGACCAGGACCAGTACCAGTACCAGTACCAGGACCAGGACCAGGACCAGGACCAGGACCAGGACCAGTACCAGGACCAGGACCAGTACCAGGACCAGGACCAGGACCAGGACCAGGACCAGGACCAGTGGTACAACTAGTTTGATTTGAAGCTTTTTTAAATTCAGTAATGAGTACACACTACTGTGTGTCGTATGTAACACAATTATTTGCTATTATTGTTATTATTACTTTTATTAGAATCCACCCATCCATTCTCTTGTAGATGAGACGACCGTAATCATCTCATCTACACCCACTCACCCGCCTGTGGGTCACGGGTCGGCTGGAGCTCAGTTGCTATTGGGGAAAGGTGGGCTACACCCCGGATAAGATGCCAGCTCATCACAGAGCCACACAAAAGACAATCAGACACGCTTACACTCACGCTAATGGACGTTTTGATGTGACTAATACACCTAAACTGCATGTTTCTGAACGTGGGACGAAGCCGGAGAACCTGGATGTAACCCACAAAGACACGGGAAGAACATACAAACTCCATGCAGAAAGGAATCGAACCCGTAACCTTCTTGCTGTGAGGCAACAGCGCTACCCACTATACTGCCACATTATTATTATTATTATTATTATTATTATTATTATTATTATTATTATTATTATTATTATTATTATTATTATTATTATTATTAACAACGACAACAACAACAGCAATAATAATAATAATAATAATAATAATAATAATAATATATTGATAATAATAACAATAATATTAAGAATATTGTTGTTGTTGCTACAATTTTTCTATCATACAAATGTATATTATTTACAAACTGGGCTGTTCAACAATATTTGGTTCAGAAAACTGTAGTATGTGCACAGAAGTGTCTGCAGCTTTAGTAGTTCTACATGCATGAGGGAACCAGATGCCCTGAAAAAGTTTGGGAGAGACACAAATTATGGGCAGTTTTCCAGAAAAGACATAAATGTATGGAGAAATGAATAAATATTTTAATAGATCTGAACGTGTGAACAAAAAGACGACGAATGCACTCATAAATGTTTATGTGAGAGGACATCGTCGGACATCATGGAGTGTTTTTTTGTTCCACTTCATGTTACATTACTTTCCAGTCATTTGACTGCAGCATTTGAATAATTACACGCTAATTTAATACTAACCCATGCATTTTAGTATTATTATTATAGTATTATTAGTATTATTATTATTGAAATATTTCATTAAAAAGATGATTGGGTGACAGAGTTTTTCCTCGGCTGGTGAGACAGTACACTAATGTCATAGATCATGTGATCTGCATCAAACCATCTGGATTTCACTTATCTTCTGCATCCTGTTCTGTACAGGATTGAAGTATTTGTAGGTAAATCTTTGCATTTATTAAATCAGCTTCATACTTAATACTAATTTTCCCACATCTCATGTCACACCTTCAGTGGACAGACACACACCTGCACTGATTCACAAGGTGGGGGGTGGCGTGTACCGTCTCTAGCCTGGACAGCCAGGAGGAAAAACACACTAAGAGGAGAGAGAAAGTGAAGGAACTGCAAGTAATCACTTATCATTGCTGTGATTTATGGTCTGTTTTCACTTTAAACATGTTACAATGACAATAACTCCCCGCTTTATTGAAAAAAATTACCTGTTCTATTTTTCCCTCCTCAAAGAATCTGGTTTTGCTGCAGGGAAGGAAACCCAATTAGAGAAAAATAATAATAACATCTAGATGTAAAATAGAGAGGATTTCTGTCTTTGTGGAGGACGCTCGCTAAACGGATGCTCTTGGTAATCCTATCTGGGAGATTTACATTTACTGCCAAGTTGTCTCCAAAGTTCTCCAACTCATCCTGGCCTGTGCGCCTTCCTGTGTGTTATTACCCATCAAAAGGTCCATAGTTTTTATGAAGTTCTTTACAGAGCACTGGACAAAAGGAAAACTAGTTTAATGGCTTGCTAAGTCAAGGCATGGCCCCACAAGATTCCACTACTTCTCTGAGAATGGCTGGAAATGGGAAACACGTGTGCTTTGATGGCACTGATTCTTTTTATTATTGGTTTGTTTTGAATTAGGCTTGTGATTGCAGGATCCTGGGAGGCTTTCACTATTCATTTAAATGTTGATTTGACAGAATACACCACATTCTGGATAGGTGCCTTCGCACACATAAAAAGGAGAGCTTTTTCTAATAATGTTAATAGTTACAGAGAAGTAACGAGATGCTATATTGATCCTTATTGGGAAATGTTCTTTTTCCCAGATGTCTGAGAGGTCAGGCATTAACAGGAATGTGATCAGACCCAGCCTGACAAACAGGAACTGAGCTCCTAAGTCAGAAGTGGACTAAAAGAATATTAGGACAACTTTAAAATTTCTAGACAATAAACTGCCATACATTTTTTAAATTTGAGGCTTTATCTTCTTGTTTTTGAAGATAAACCACTAAAATGATGGAAAAATTATGTTGTGTTTCAATTAGTACATTTCTTGACATTTGCAGCAAATGAAGACTTTTAGAATTTACTAAAAATATTTTTTTTTACAAAAATAATAAATTCTAACAAACTTTCCAGACCTTTTCCAGATGATAATTGAATATTTGAATTAAACATTAGTCACGTACTACAGCTGCACTTAAATCTATCCTGTAATAAGAACAAAGTAGTTAAACTAGTGGTCGTCAGACACGACACATAAATTAAGTCAGTTTCCTTTAAACGGACACCTTTACTTGGATTACAAATGGTGACGTGTGTCCAGACGGGTCATGAAAATAAAAAAGAAGATAGATAAAGACAATCCAAATGTAATGTGTTTAGTGTTTCATGTTGTTTGTGAACCAGATGTTTTGAGCTCCTGTGGATGAATTGTAGGAAAACCCTGTTGGATCAGCTGGGCCGGTTTCCTGCACTAGAGCAGGTAGCCGTTCAAAATGACAGCATGCTCACAACCAATAAGCCAACTGTGATTGGATCTCTTGTGGTTGGATTTATTTTAATTCACTAATCCTGTAATTTTAGAGCCGTGTTCCGTTGGCTGGGGGGCTCCCTTCTGAGGGGCTGACAGCGCCGAGACTCGGCCGGCCCGCCTCACGGCTTCAGCAGAGGCCCTCCAGAGCCGCTGAGCGGCGTTTGACTCCTAAAGCTCCTGGAGGACTTAGGTTAGGGGCTGACGGCGGGGCAGGGGCAGGGGAACGGGGCAGGGCTGCTCCTTGGTGTGCTGGTGGTAGACGGAGCAGAGGGGTGCGACAGGGACCCTACAGACGAAGCATGCACCCAAAAAATGCAATGCCTTGGACTAATGGGGAAATTATTTATGAACGATTTGCAGTGCACCTGAAAATACCTCCAGTGAAATTATGTTTGGCAACCTCCACTGCTTTGAAGTCAATCGAGTGGCAATAAAAATTAGGCCTTCATTAGAGAGCTGTGCCTTTCAAACTGAATTGCCCTCGTCTCGGCGGGTCAGGGGCATTTAGGCAGCTCTCCGCTTCCTTTGGCTCTGGCAGCCGCCGCCACATGGAAGCAATTTGCCTGATTTTCTGCCGTTTTATGATTTTTTTTTTTTCTCAGAGCACTGCGTTCCTTTTATGTTGCATTTAGGAAATTAACACTAACCTACAAATTGCTTAGTAAATAAAAAAAGCCAGAGCTTTAGAATGTTGAAAGCAGAAGTAGCCCAAGGGCCAATGTTCCTTCAGCAACAAAGAAATCCTTGATAGGTGTTCAGATATGTCATCACACAGCCTGGCTTTATTTTATCAAGTGGATGCAATTTTTCAACTGAAATAAGTGTGAGACATTCATCTCCTTGTGTAAAGTACTTGTATTTAATACAAATGGTGCATTTATATAAACACACACACACACACTTGTGGGACTCTGGGATTGTGGTGCTGGTCAAGCATAAATCTCATTCACAAAAAAAAAGCAGATGACTGAAGTGAAACTGAGTAATCTCCAGAAAGCCACATGCCCCAAAGTCCAGGAGATTGTAATCTTTAGAGATGTAAGCTAATTACTTAATCACTTGCATTTGTAAATCTTATTATTGTAAAAGAAATTGCCATGGTGATTAAATTACAGATATTTATCTCCTAATAGTGCTGATTAGGAGGTGATGCTAATCTGTCATCCTGAAAGGCTGATATTAACAGCATCAATCTGAGAAAACAATAAACACTTAATGTGAAGGAGATGTTTTGTGCACTCGGGGACCAGATGGCCCGCTTTAGTCTGGAATGTGTAATATTCTGGCCTGCTTGGCTTTACCCCTAATGATGGGAACCACAAACTGTTGATTTATTTAATTGAGTTGTTTTGCCCCATTAACCTGTTGTCTGGCACAGCAAACACATGAGAGAGGAATGAGAACATATTTACTTTGCACCAAAATGTAAAGAGCTTCAGATTGTCGTCTGTGCAGCTTTTGTTCTGGTAACACAGTCGTAGATCTGCTTCGTTATAATTTAAATGTGTCTGACTGAAACATGTTTCTACGGCTTGTCTTAATATTATTCAAGTGCAACAAATACACTATTTATAACTTAATGGAAGTGCAGTAACAAGAGCGGCTGAACCGTATTAAAGCTTTTTTTTTCTGCAGCATACTAGATATTTTACCTTCACCTTGATTTCTGGCATATTTTGTTCAACTTTTCCAAATGCTTTGAAAAATCCCAAACTGTAGTGGTGTGTCAATCCTGTCTCAGCGCTCACTCTAATGCTACAGAAGTAAGCATAAATTATGCATCAGAATATGTATATGTATTGACTTTCATAAGAGCTATTTCCTACACGCCAGCTTTTGTACCTGCAGCAGAATCACTGGGGTGCCTCCTCACGCCAGACAGACTGGTTTCTTCTCTCCCCTCCTGACTTTCAGCTGGGGGGTGGGGGGGGAGGAATGAAAGAAAAAAGAGCATAATTAAAATAATAATAATAGAGTATCCCCTTCATTTGCCGACACTGGAGGCGTTTGCAGCGACTGTCGAGGAGCGTTAGCGTGTAAATAAGTAAACTCTGCTTTGTTGTAGTGCGATACCTGATCAAGTCAGCTCTGACAGGACTCTCCCTCTGTTTCCTTATGTTTCCTTCTCTGCTTCCATCTCTAATGTGACTCCATTGAGTGTTAATGCTGAATACTTAATGCCACGGAAAACAAAAATACCTCTCATTTAACACAAACTCTGGGCTCCACGTTGCAGGCTCAGAAAAACAAACGCTACCCATCCCGTCTCCCCAGTCTCTCCTGCCCTGACCCCAAACCAGGTTTACTTTGTTGTGCACGACATTTGTTCACTTCTCCTTCCTGTTTCCAGCCGGAGCTCCAGTGCTTTGTGTCCATGAATGCTAACATTGCCTTGCCCTGGGCGAGACAGAAACAGAGTCTACCTGGTGTTTGTCCATTCTGCTCCTGTAGCCTCTCTGGAAACCTCACACAATAATATCCATAGACTACACACACACACACACACACACACACACACACACACACACACACACACACACACACACACTTAACACACACACTGACAGTCAAGCTGAGGTCTTGTTGCCGATGTCTGTCAAAAGCACAGAGCTGCTTTTCCTTTCCGTGTGTGTGTGTGTGTGTGTGTGTGTGTGTGTGTGTGTGTGTGTGTGTGTGTGTGTGTGTCGGCCATGCGGCGCCCTTCTCCGTGAGCTAAAACGTCTGTTGACACAAGCAGACAGCGAACCCCCTGCTGGACAGTTCCTTCCACCCTACATAACACACTCGGCCATCAACATTCCACATAGTAGTGCTATAAAAAAAAAAAAAAAAATGAAACCGGGGGGTCAATCAGCGGCCTGAACTGTGAAAACCACAAAGAAGATGTCATCAAACAAAAATGCTTAGGTACACACGCTGAGAGACGGATGCTAAACAGGGGGAGGGGGGGGCACTATTAAGATGACATCAGGGAAAACCTCTCAACAGCTGCATGGGAGTGCCGTCTGAAAATGGAGGGCAATACAAGGGAACACTGATAGACTAACAGCAACACGGGGGGGGGGAGACATCACCAGTCTAAGCATGTGCTGATGGAGCCAGGCTCTTTTTAACCAGCAGGCCTTTGGAGACCTGCTAGTTGGCAGCGGGGTCACAAGAGTACCAGCGGAGGAGCAGAGCTTCAAACAGCCCCCAGCTTCAATGTGACGTGGAATGTGTTCGCTGAGACGCTCTGAGTGGTGGGGGGGACCTGGTGTGATTGAGGTAACAGCTGGGATATGACATCAGCCGCAGTGTTGGCCGTGTTTTCACTCAGTGGCGCAATTTGTGCTCCTAAAAGGCTCCATCAGTACCACTCCAGCGAGCTGCAGAGAGTCGCTTTTCATCTCTTTGGGGGTGCGATCCACCAGCTGGTCAGACCGGCCTCTGGCAGGACGGACGGAGACGCCAGAGAGCCGGACTCATAAATGCCTCATTGTCTTCATGTGTTCACATGTGAACGAGTGAGATGTGAGCATTTGTATGCATTAAAAGAACACATGCACACACACGCACATAGATATTAATACGATGTTTTAACCATGAGGAGATACGTTTGGACTGTAAATGAAACCAAATGGCACCTATCTCCGTTGCCCGTGACAAAAAAAATGGATTTCATGTGTGGGAGATGTTCTGGCAACATTTCCCAAACTTCAGCGTGACCTCTGCACAGGTGCTCGTGAATGAATTTTCATGAGTGGTGCTGAGTTACGGCGCGCTTTGGATTCAGCCTCCAGTCACAGTTTCCAACTGGGGCCTCTTAAAAATACTAAACTTGAGTTCCTCAGAGTACACATTGTGATTTAGCTCTTGAATATTTGCAACACAAAAATCCCGTTCCCCCTGTCTTCTGTCCAAGCATCTTTCCAGCGTGACACCGAGGGACCAATTGAGGCAGAGATGTGTTTGCTCTGCTCCGCGGTGTGTGGGTCTATGATGAGCAGAAAGCACACATCGCCTGCAGAGACTAAATCACTGGGGTGGAATAAAAGAATGGTGAATGAAAAAAAAAAAAGCACAGGCAAAATGTTGCTACAAAGCAGCTGATCACATTTAGCGTGTGCTTATGAGGCCTGGTGTCTCTGCGCCGGCTGCTGGCAGACTGAGTGGAGGCATCTGAACTGCTTCAGAATGTTTCTGATGAAATGCGGAGACACGGCTCACAAAGAGGTCGTCTGGGCTGGAAGACACGCGACAAACACACATCAGGACCACCAGCTCCTATACATACGTGTTTAAAAACATTTTAAGAATTTAACATGATTAGAATTCAAGCAAATATCAGTTGGTATATAAAAAATTACTGCTGATTGTACAGAATGGGTTGCATAATTAATTAACTTTTAACGTGCTAATTTTTCAGTGTATTGCTTTATGTTTGCCCAATGCTTATTTACTAGTTTGATGAATGTTATAGAATTATTTTAATTATAATCTGTATTATTACACTGCCTACAGACACCTTGTGTGTGTTTGTGATTGTTTCAGGGGCCTGTACACACACATACATGTCATCTGTCTGTTCACATTTAAAATCATTCTAGTCAAAACTGTTGCTCATGGTTAGAGAGACAGTACAGTCAGAATGAACCAGGTGTGGATTTGAAGTACATAATTAAACAAAACTTTTGGTGGCATTTTTATTTTTTTATGATCAATGGGGACTTGAAAAACAAAATTAATCATGAGTTACAGAGCGCGCCATGACAACGGAAGTGACACAATTGTAGACATCACTTTGAATCCATATCGGCGCCGTTATATAAATATACAGCAAGAGACAACGTAATGAGCCGACATCATCACATTTATTCATCAGGACATCATCTAAATTCATGTTGTGCTGACCCTCTAAGAGTTAAACTCTAGTTGATAACCTCTAGTTTATATGAATATGTCTAGTATTAATGAATGTATCAGGATCAGGGCCTGACGTGTGTGTGTGTGTGTGTGTGTGTGTGTGTGTGTGTGTTTTATTTCAGTGTCACAGATCTACTCAGTAAAATCACCTGTCAATCACTCGTGATATTGTTTACTTTTCACGAGTTCCATAATCGCGTGATAATCTGCTCATTAAAACATTTTTACAATACCTCCAGTAGACGGGTGTCGCCGATGACCTATGACCCCACGTGACCCCTTGATACAGGAAGCTGCTGCAGCAGATTTTAAGGTTTCCTGACCACAGGGATGATGCCAGACATCAGGAAATCTGTTTTCTTCATTTTTTTATAATGATAAACAAAACATATATGACTTTAAAATGAGTTTACTGTCCCTTTAATGATCTTATTAATTCTTGAATTGTAACGGCTTGAATAATAACAGTCTAAGGTTCACTTTGTTTGTCAGTTTAGCTCCTGAGAATTCAAACTTGACAGTTGCTGGATGTATAACAACATTAAAGTCTGTATAGAATATTTTGTGAGATATAGCTGTCTTCATTTAGTAACATCAGTCTGAAAATCTATAAAACACTCACAAAAACAAAGCAATCTGCTCCACTGACAAGACACAGGTGAGCCTCACAAGGTGAAGTGTTTTAACCCCACAAAATGAATTTACTGAAAGGAGGAGGTAAACTGGGCATGTAGGGGGCATCAATGATCAGGGCGACTGATACGAAATATAAAAAAAAGATTGATTTATTTTATTGAACCGATATAATAACCGTTGTCCTGTTTCCCAAACCCATTCGTTGTTATTAGCTTCAGCGATCTCCTCATGGCTGCGAGGAAGGGTTAATATCAGTGGTCGGCTCTGGTTCTGCCCGGGGGGGGCTTTAAAAAGCAATGACATGTTCTCACAACATCCGACCCGTCCTCAAAAGCCCTGAAGAGAATGTAAAGCATTGTGATGGTCTGGGCTGAGCTTGTCTTTGTTTCGTTGCCAGTCGGGCTCGTGGAGGAGTCGCGTGTTAGTCCGTCCGATTCTCACGTCATTGCCCTGTCAGGGGCAATAAGGCGCTTCGGCTGGAGCGGCATTGTTGTGGAGAGGTATTAGAACAAGAGCACTCACATGCACCGACTGTTTGAAGTCATACAGTAATTTGTCCATGAAAAGAAAAGTGGACCATAATGGCTTTTGTGTGTGTGGCCTTTGGGTTTGGATTCAAGTTGATGTCAGCCGTCCACACACCGCCAGCACGTCTGTCAGCAGAGAAACACTGATCGACGTTAATCAGACAAATGCTTTTGGGTTTTTTTCATAAATAATAGTCTCTTTTTTGGAATACAAGAAAAATCTCCACCCCCCCCCCCTGTTTTTCCCTTATTTTCCAAATATCGAAGCCACATCACAGACAGAACTAATCAGAAGCTGAGAAATCCCTAAAACGCTTCTTCCCGACTTTGATCTGGGGAAAGTTTTGCAAAATGTGTGTGTTGAGCAGCCCTCGGTCTGCCTCCATTGCCCCCCCTGCCCCCCCCCAGAACCAACAGCCTCCTCCGTCACCCTGCTGGTTCATTAGCCGACCTTTACCCACCAAACAATTATGCCTGTCGCTCGCTGCTGGTTTGACACCGCCGGCTGACTGCGGCGAGGAACGGTCCCTGACTAATGATTGGTTAAAGAGAACTGACAGCGTGTTACAGCCGCGCCTGTAATTGACTACAATCCCTAACAAGCCTTTGAAAAGGAGGAAAAAATATTTCATAAGCTTGATGCAATTTGGTGGGTCCATGTAATAACAATAATGAATATGATTCCCTCACACTTTTAACTGATAATCAATGTTTTCTCAAAATAACGGCTCCAGACAGACGGGCACGGGGAGGGAAGAGTTTGAAGATTTTATCCATCTTCCATTCCTGGATTTTGTTCAGATCTCGTTGCTGTTTACATACTTACTTGTTGTTTTCAGCATTTATAACAAGACTGATGTTTTGCTCTTTGCAGCATGTAAAAACACTGGGTTCTTGACAAGCAGCTTATTACTTCATGGACAGTTCACACCCGAAGCGTGATCCTGACTTACTTTTTGTGACACGTGTCTGTTCTGATGGCCGTCAGGAGCTCGCAGTGTGTCCGGAAACCCGAGCTCAGATAGCGCCTGTGTTCCAGCAAACATTCCAGCTCCATTAAAACACACACCACTAAAAACATACAGAAAACCAATACTGAGATTACGGCGCTGCGCCACACAAATGCGTGTATAATTTGTGAATAATTGAACTTTATCATTTGAAGGGCAAAGCGAATACACTCTCTGTGGAATTTGTAAAAGTTGGATTGGAGTGAGGGAAAAGTTTTCTGCCTTCGCTGTGACCAAAATTGGGACAACAAAGAGAAGAAATTGGACATAAAGGCCCAAAAAAGATATCAGAGTCCAGCAATCCAAACATGGACGTTAGACAAATGTCACAGATTTGAGCAAATGAAAGGTTCAAATGATGAATTGGATCAAATTACACAGAAAAATCAATTAAATATTAAAAGAGGGTACACACAACTGAAATGTTCATCATTGCTTCCATTTAGCGTTAGAATAATAAAAGACATGTCAGCGCTGGGACCCCGATCCCAGCCGGGATTCTCATTACTGATGGGGGACAGAAAGACTTCTGGACCTAACAAGGCCGCCATTTAGGCAAAAAAGGGTCGTTAAGATAATCAGGCTGCTTATAATAAGACATTTTCCTCTATTTGTTTTCTTATTATTTTGGCATATTTACTCTGCATTACACATGAAAAAAAGAGTGCATCTTATTGGTGCTTGTCTTTGATTTGAATTCCCTTAGCAGAGCACCCTTGATGTGTGCCTTGAATTCACCAGGGAAGAATCATGATTGGGTCTGAATTTTTAAACAAGGTCCTCTATGCAGCTAATTTCATAGGATTATCACTGAGAAGTAGATGGAACTAATTACCTGCAAGTAAAGTTTCCCAAAGTAGGTTAATGTCCGGAAGTTGCAGCCAGTTTAGTTTAGTTTGACAAGTCTTGTTCAAAATGTTTGCTAATGACATCTTTAAAGATACTTGGGATATAAAGGCAGTGACAAATTACACATTGCTGTTGATAGTGACTGTGGGAGGTGACTGTGTTGTTAGAGGGCAGCTACAAATGAGACGTTTCGTTCTTCACTTCACGCTCGTGGCGCGGTCCTGGTGTACCGCTGCTCGTCTAATGATGCACTTCGTTCAATTTGCTCACCTTTCACTGAAAATGTTCTCAAATCATGCAATCATGTGATGATGAACAGAACGTGGATAAGAGATGAGGGAATCAGCTGAAGGTATAAAACAAGGCAGTCAGAGACTGCAGCATCCTGAGACACCCCTGAATTCAACATTTGACCCTGACCTACTTTCATAATGGTCGCAGTAATGAATTTTACATTGTACTATCGAGTATTTGTCTTTTCACCAAAGGTGAAGGTCATCATCACATTTTTGTGCCTCTGGCTTCCTGAAAATGTTGCTTTTTGTTTTGTTATATCTTATCAGGTTTCAGAGATGTGTACCTAAAAAGGTAAAAAAGTGAAAATTTGACCTTGACCTATTTTTTCAAGGTCAAGGTTGTGATCTAATTTTCATCCCCTTGCCTCCCTGAATATAACGCCTTTTGTTTCGTCTTTCTAGCTTATCCGGTTCCTGAAATATGTGCAAAAAAAATGTAAAAAAGTTGAAATTTGACCTTGACCTAGTTTTCCCAAGGTCAAGGTCATCATCTCATTTTCATCCCCTTTGCTGCCTGAGTCATGTGCTTTTTCTTTCATCTTTCTGTCTGCAGCGGTTGTGAAGACGTTTGGTGGACGGTGAACGAACACTGACTATTATAATACATTACATTCAGAAGATGTAATTAGGAAGGTGTCAATTTTTACGTATATAATATAATGAAAAAAATGTTGTCATAGAGCAGTGACATCATCTCATGACACACAAAGAACAAATTGTTATCTTTACACAAATAAAGGCTGATTGTAATGAAGTTTGCTGATTAATTCAGTCATTTGACTGTAATAGTTTAATAGCTCTTCTTGTCTTTTTAGAATTTAAGGGTTGAAATGATTTTTGCTCAGAAGAAGAGAGACACAGAAAAATCATACGATAGGAATTAAGAATTGTTATTTCACAAACAGGAAGAGGGAATGACTGAGATGCTTTCAAAAGTAGCAGGAAAATAGAACAATGTGCATTCATTAAAGTGATTAAATGATTGACTGATCTCTGCCTTGATGTGTTTATTCATTTATTACCTAAAGTGGCAGCTGATAGTTTGACTATAATAACCATGAATAGCATCTTGGTTAAGCAGCTTCATCTTACAGCCGTTCAGGCATCAAATCAACCTCAAGCTTTCTCCTTGCCAATCTGTTTGGGTTCAGATTACACACACTTATGTTAAATATCCACCACAAATGTTCTCCATTTAGAATAAGTAAAATCATTTCAATCCATTCCATTCTGGTTAAAAAGCCCCAAGCCCTCCTAAATTATATTAAAAAAATATTTAAAATTCAACCAATAGACATACATACTTGACCCGTGTATAATTAATCACAT
The DNA here is from genome assembly GCA_013358685.1 of Antennarius maculatus. Taxonomy (NCBI): domain Eukaryota; kingdom Metazoa; phylum Chordata; class Actinopteri; order Lophiiformes; family Antennariidae; genus Antennarius; species Antennarius maculatus. Next base: position 243,135 of record CM023618.1, on the reverse strand, counting down.
ATAAGTTACTTAAACACTGAAAAAGTATGAAAACAAACACAAATGTCATGAAAACACACGAGCTACGTCTTTTCTCTGTGAACAAGAACGAGATGCGGTCTCACTGATGTCGTATCCATTCGCCAACACGTGGTAAAGAACGAGATGCGGTCTCACTGATGTCGTATCCATTCACCAACACATGGTAAAGAACGAGATGCGGTCTGACTGATGTCGTATCCATTCACCAACACGCGGTAAAGAACGAGATGCGGTCTCACTGATGTCGTATCCATACACCAACACGCGGTAAAGAACGAGATGCGGTCTCACTGATGTCGTATCCATCCGCCAACACGTGGTAAAGAACGAGATCCGGTCTCACTGATGTCGTATCCATCCGCCAACACGTGGTAAAGAACGAGATGCGGTCTCACTGATGTCGTATCCATCCGCCAACACGTGGTAAAGAACGAGATCCGGTCTCATTGATGTTGTATCCATCCACCAACACGTGGTAAAGAACGAGATGCGGTCTCACTGATGTCGTATCCATCCGCCAACACGTGGTAAAGAACGATATACGGTCTCATTGATGTTGTATCCATCCGCCAACACGTGGTAAAGAACGAGATACGGTCTCATTGATGTTGTATCCATCCGCCAACACGTGGTAAAGAACGAGATGCGGTCTCACTGATGTCGTATCCATCCACCAACACATGGTAAAGAACGAGATGCAGTCTCACTGAAGTCGTATCCATTCACCAACACGCGGTAAAGAACGAGATGCGGTCTCTCTGATGTCGTATCCATCCGCCAACACGCGGTAAAGAACGAGATGCGGTCTCACTGATGTCGTATCCATTCACCAACACGCGGTAAAGAACGAGATGCGGTCTCACTGATGTCGTATCCATTCACCAACACGCGGTAAAGAACGAGATGCGGTCTCACTGATGTCGTATCCATTCTCCAACACATGGTAAAGAACGAGATCCGGTCTCACTGATGTCGTATCCATTCACCAACACGTGGTAAAGAACGAGATGCGGTCTCACTGATGTCGTATCCATCCGCCAACACGTGGTAAAGAACGAGATGCGGTCTCACTGATGTCGTATCCATTCACCAACACGCGGTAAAGAACGAGATGCGGTCTCACTGATGTCGTATCCATTCACCAACACGCGGTAAAGAACGAGATGCGGTCTCACTGATGTCGTATCCATCCGCCAACACGTGGTAAAGAACGAGATGCGGTCTCACTGATGTCGTATCCATTCACCAACACGCGGTAAAGAACGAGATGCGGTCTCACTGATGTCGTATCCATTCACCAACACGCGGTAAAGAACGAGATGCGGTCTCACTGATGTCGTATCCATTCACCAACACGCGGTAAAGAACGAGATCCGGTCTCACTGATGTCGTATCCATTCACCAACACGTGGTAAAGAACGAGATGCGGTCTCACTGATGTCGTATCCATCCGCCAACACGTGGTAAAGAACGAGATGCGGTCTCACTGATGTCGTATCCATTCACCAACACGCGGTAAAGAACGAGATGCGGTCTCACTGATGTCGTATCCATTCACCAACACGCGGTAAAGAACGAGATGCGGTCTCACTGATGTCGTATCCATCCGCCAACACGTGGTAAAGAACGAGATGCGGTCTCACTGATGTCGTATCCATTCACCAACACGCGGTAAAGAACGAGATGCGGTCTCACTGATGTCGTATCCATTCACCAACACGCGGTAAAGAACGAGATGCGGTCTCACTGATGTCGTATCCATTCACCAACACGCGGTAAAGAACGAGATGCGGTCTCACTGATGTCGTATCCATCCGCCAACACGTGGTAAAGAACGAGATGCGGTCTCACTGATGTCGTATCCATTCACCAACACGCGGTAAAGAACGAGATGCGGTCTCACTGATGTCGTATCCACTGCAGACCTAGGGGTGGTGTCCCAAAGCGACTCCTAACATGGATTTTTGTAAATCAACAGCTGGTATCTTAATGTACTTCTATTGTTATAGTTTGTGACATTTCAGACTCAGAGCAGCAGATTTGTGGTTGTCACATGATTTCACGTAAATAAATTTGAATGTCAAACTTCATTGCTCTGCGACAAACTTTATTGACTTGAAATTAATCTAAAAGTATGAACAGATCACAAAAATGATCCAAGCCTTGAAATTCATTAAAGCTTTGATGAATCTGAATGTAGTGAGAGGAAAAGTGTGACGTGAAGAGAGATGAGGGGAATACATCCATGTTATAACAGCGTGTTGGTCCCGTGTGGGACACGGGTCAGGGCTCCATCCTCCAGCCGAGTCCTCACTGCATCGTCCACAGGAACAAAGCATCGTTTCTCTGGTAGCAGGCGGGGGCTGGTCACTGGTTTGATTTGGGTGTTGAGGATGCTATTTGCCTAGAGAGCGCCTGAGGATGGGGGCTGATTGCCCTGGCGTTGGTTCCGGCTGTCAGCTGGTATCCAGCAGTAATTGCGTCCCATGGAAGGACCGGGAGGAGAGGAGAGTCATCACAGGAATCCATTTTCCTGGAAGTCCAGTCAGGATTGTTGTGTGAGCACGAGGATGCTGGTTTCCAGTCTGTGAGGGGGGGGTGAGCTCTGACTGACACCCGCCGACCTGAGAGATCAGGGACAGAGGGAGACCAGTTCTCGGACGGCCTTGGCTACCAGCAGGATGTCACTCAAAGACGAGACGTGAAGGAGAGGAGAGGTGAAGGAAGGTTAGAGGCAAAGCGGGAAGAAAACCAGTCGATGATGATCAAAATTCCATCCGGTTTCCTCTGGTCGTTAGTTTGCTCCTCCATTATTAATCTTTTCAAAATCATTCCTCTCCCTGGTGAACGATCATTTACACAAGTCAATAACTCACTAACCCTGGAAACAAGCAGCGCAGCCAAATGTAACGATTTTCTCACCACTATTCACGACGGGGTAAATGTTTATTTGATCCACTCTAAGCTGCAAGAAAGCTATTGATTAGTAATTGATAAGATCATCTCTTTGAATGAACGCAGATCCCCGTCTGCGTTATCAAAGCCATCCCTGACAGTAATTGTGATTACCACACGCTACGTAACTCAATTTGCTTAGTGCAGGAATGACTTAACAGCTTAAAGCAGTGGCTCTAAAACCACTGAGACGTGTGGGGGGGTCTACGGAGGGAATCACTCACCTGTCCAGAGCTAATGCTGCCTGGTGTCAAGCAAGGAAATGGATTTCAGGACAGACGCGTGGGCCAGGTCCGCCTGGTGTCAGCAGGTCCTCTGATGCGTCGCTGCAGCGCCGCCAGAACATTCTGGATCCTAACAGGACACAGCGTCGTCACGACCACACGATGGACGCATCTGATGGGGGGGCTGACAATCCTGCACCAGTAGCATCACACTGGGAGGGAATGGGATGGACTGGGAGATCCTCAACCATCCCAGTTAGTGGTACAGGTAAACCTCAGCTTACATCGTTATTCAGTCCAAACTAAATTAAATTAAATTAAATTAAATTAAATTAAATTAAATTAAATTAAATTAAATTAAATTAAATTATCTCCAGGCTAAACCGACGATAACCATTCCCAGTTCTGGACTGGACTTTATTTCTGAATGTATTTTTAATAATATTTGTTTAATACAAATCTATTTTAAGCTTACAAAACAATTAATATAGTGGAGAATAAAACATCACCATCTCAGTCACTTCTTCTGCATTGTGGGTCACGGGGGTTGCTGCAGGCTAATAATATGATTTTTGTTTTTATTCCTATTTATGTTGCAGTTATGTTACAGTTTATGTTATATTATGTGCTTTTAATGATTTAATAATCATTTTAAGATTTATGTATGGGACAGATGTTTAAAAAAAGTTAAATACATTTTTTATTTTTCCATTATTTTTGTAATAAAAATGTATATTTTTTCTGAAAATTGACGCAAAATCTAGATTGACATTAATCAAGAAGACCGTAAGCAGAAGTATACCTGTGTTTCCCAGGACCACACACACACACACACACACACACACACACACACACACACACACTGTTTACTGGTGTTAACTGTGAATCAGTTTGTTGTTCCACGGCGGTGCTTCTGCCCACATAATGACCCTAATCGCTGGGGGGTCGGTGTTACCGTAGACCGGTCAGAGTCAAGGTTGAGAGATTGCCTTGAAATGTTTTACTGAGGAGAAGCGGTTGCCTCAGTCATCACCGCGGCCTGCTCACCGCTTTGCCTTCAGGCATTCAAATGGACAGCTCTCATTACGTGTGAACTCCCGATATTCCCCTTCGTATTCCACTTCCTGTCAGTCTCCACCTGCCTGTCCGTCTTCCTGTTGCACCTGCTCAGCACCCGATCCTGTCACCACCGCCATCGCCTCGCCAGGTTTGAGTCTGGGAATAATCTGGGGAACGTGTGTGTGTGTGTGTGTGTGTGTGTGTGTGTGTGTGTGTGTGTGTGTGTGTGTGTGTGTGTGTGTGTGTGTGTGTGTGTTTCAGGTGGATGTGTGTGTGGGTGTCGGCTCTGGCAGGCTTTATAGAAAGGTTCCAGCGATCTGCTGACAATCTGACAGGGGTCCTCTTGTAAACAAACTGCAGCCCCCAGTGTGATCTAACCTATAGCATTGTACTGCAAATTAGAGGGGGGCTCACCGTTCACATGCATACCAGTACCTACATGTAAATACACACACGTGAACACACACACACACACACACGCCAGCATGATGGTACCTCAGCAGAATTTTAAGTACCTTATGCAAACTGTATGTTTGTTGCGGAGGCACAGGCAGGGTGCTGATGAGTGGCTCATTATGGCAACAGCAGCTCTACACACTGGGTATCGCATAATCAAAGCCTGGGGGTACGTATTAATTATCCTTTTGAATAGTGATGAAATTTTAAAAAGCCTCTCCTTAAGGCTCACATCACGGATAGATGAAACAAAGCGCGGCACAGCTTGCGCGCCCGGTGCTCACATGTGTTTTTACATCTGTTCAGGATATTTCAATTTGATGCTCAACAAGCTGAGAGCGAGATTAAAGGATAATAACGTGTCACCCTCCACACGAGCATCTTCTGCAGAGCGACGAGTCGCAAATCAGCAGGCAGGCGGGAGGCTGGATGGAGGAGAGGAGCTAACAGCCATCACACGCTCAGCCCATCCAGTCACACGCGTGTCTCCTGCTTGTCTCCAGTCAAGGTTGCTGAAGCCGTGTCTCTCCTTCCTGGGAAGAGAACACGCAAACACGGGAGAGAGGGCGGGGTGGGCTGGTGGGGTGGGGTGGGGGGGATTGTGTTGAGATTTGCTTGAAGGAAATATTTATGAGCTGATTTTTTTTATTTTTTTAAAGAAAGCGTTGCCTTTAATGAACATGTTTAAAGGTTGTTTCACCATCTATAATTTATACTGGGGGGCTTTGTCAAGGAAAAAGGGGCTGGTTTGAGCGTGGAGCCGACGTGATGCTGCAGAGCATCGCTTGACACGGCCGTGGTGAGCAGGAGGACTCGTGGGACGCGGAGGCATCGCCTTATCAGACATATTTTGACATCACATCGTGGTGTTGGTGCGAGAAACGGCTGATTGACCCCTCATTGACCAGAGGAGGTTTGGGGGGGCCTTGGATATCAGCATGGCTGTCAGTCAGAGAACAGAGGAGAACACAGGAGGCTGTGCTTCCACTCCAGACGTCACTAATATTCTGTTCTGGTGCTCTGGTGTGATCTGATGCTGGAAAATGACATCAGGGAGGATGAGCAGCAGTAAGGCAGGGTGTTGTTTTACTTACTTTAGGGAGGCAAATGCATTTTTCAACTATGTTTAACTGATATTAATGTAAAATGTAATATTAATGTTATTAATGTAAAATCACACTTTATAACGAACAAAAGCTAAACCACTATATACTTGTGTTAAGGACACACCACCAACAGTTTTTCCAGTAAATTACAAATAAATGTGTGTAAGCACGCTCTGAAAAACGCTTCCTCCTGGTGACCCAAAGCTCCTGTGATAAAGTTATGTTCACCAACGTTTACCCAGAGTTCACAGCTTCCAGTGTGAGCAGAACCATCTGATCTGATGAGCACTAGTTGTACACAGATAAATGTGTTCAGTAGTTAATGGCAGCTGATGTCACCAACAACAGATAATGCTGCAAGTTTGATATCAGAGTCAAGAATCTCTTGATAAACATGAATCAAAGACTCATGAACCACCAGTGGAGACACCTATAGAATAAAGCGTTCCATTAAAGACTTCATGTAATCCACACATACGACTGTTTTCACCGTCTGTCCCTCGTGTCCACTGACCTGTTTATTAAAGTCACATTCGATTCCCTACCAGAACAGCGTGTGGCTGTTGCCGGGGGGGGGTATGTAATGGTTGTGGCAGGGACAAGTGGGGGAATCTAGTCAGTGGCTTTCAGCCTGATTTAATGTTGACATTCGCTGCAGTAACGTCATAGTGTGTGTTCTGGATAGAGTGTAGTCGACTACTGAGGTCAAAGGTCAACAGATGTGCAGAGAAAGAGCTTGAAGTTCTAGTTTGCTGAATCTGAAGGGAAACATTCTGAGTATTTCTAACTAAAGAATAAATATGATCCAAAGATGGACTTTATGTAAAAATGAAATTAAAATGTCTTTACTAACATCTGCAGCTCCATTTTGTAAGAGAAGTTACAAATAAAATATAAAGTTTTATGTGATAATTGGTGGTAAATAACTAAATCTGCAGCCGTGCATGTCCCTGTCAGGTCAGCATAAAACGTTGTGTTATTAACATGGAAAGATGATTCTAGTCCGAGAGAATACTGTGTGTGTGTGTGTGTGTGTGTGTGTGTGTGTGTGTGTGTGTGTATGTGTGTGTGTGTGTGTGTGTGTGTGTGTGTGTGTGTGTGTATGTGTGTGTGTGTGTGTGTGTGTGTGTGTATGTGTGTGTGTGTGTGTGTGTGTGTCTGTGTGTGTGTGTGTGTGTGTGTGTGTGTGTGTGTGTATGTGTGTGTGTGTGTGTGTGTGTGTGTCTGTGTGTGTGTGTGTGTGTGTCTATGTGTGTGTGTGTGTGTGTGTGTGTGTGTGTGTGTGTGTGTGTGTGTGTGT
>CM023618.1:10000-176599 GCA_013358685.1 Antennarius maculatus | reverse complement strand
TCTCTCTCTCTCTCTCTCTCTCTCTCTCTCTCTCTCTCTCTCTCTCTCTCTCTCTCTCTCTCTCGTATCAACTTCTGGTGAAAACCACAAAATGAGCAGGTTGAGAAGCCAACTGATACAGCCGCTACACAGACAATAATTTATCTACCACTATGGTTATTGATGGATTCCATCCAAGTAGATTTTACTATTATTATATTGGGTTATACCCAGAATGACTTATTCAAGTCAGAAAAGAGAGTCTACCTATGTATGTTCATCAATGTGGGTCTGCATCCTGATGGAGAGAAGCTGAATGTTGGTTTCCATGTGAGTCACAGACAGTCTCAAACACTGATGCAGGTGTTCGTCTGTCCATCTGGATCTTACCTGAGTTTTCTGGAGTTTCATATCTGCAGATATATGTGCTGTCAAAAAGTGAGGACATCATTGCGGGTTTTTTTTATGTTAGTGTGCGTGTCATTTGGAAGGTGTAATTTTTCTAATACTGTTCAGGGGGCTGTGCCAAATATGGAGGCATATGGAGGGCCTTAGTTTGGGGACCACTGGTGTACATGTTTGGGATAGTGCCACAGTCAAACATGTCAAAAATCATCTTGACATGGCAGGTCTTCATGAATACACATCTATACAACACCCCCATCTACTGACAGGAGCCGGCTATGACGCCTTTGGAACGATGACACCCAATCCTCTAAAAAAGGGAAGCTCAGTTTTCCCATTATGTCATTGTGTCACTTGAATGCAATAGTCCCATCATAGATTCCTTGTTCATTCATTCATTCATTCATTCATTCACTCATTCATTCATTCATTCATTTGCAAGATGGGACGATGACGGGATCATTAGCCCTACTTGCAAATGAAGACGATTAATAAATGAATGTAAATCCAAATCTATTATTGTAACTGAATTACATTAGTCAGTGTCAGATAGCGTGATGAGTCTGAAGCTAGAAATAGAAGGTGTGATGTTCAATGTTGTTAGTGGGTATGCTCCACAGGTAGGATGTGAGCTGGAGGAGAAGGAGAAATTCTGGTTGGACTTTGATGAAGTGATGCAGAGCATACCTAGAAGTGAGAGAGTTGTCATTGGTGCAGACTTCAATGGACATGTTGGTGCAGGAAACAGAGGTGATGAGGAGGTGATGGGCAGGTTTGGTATCCAGGAGAGGAACGCAGAAGGACAGATGGTAGTTGACTTTGCAAAAAGGATGGAAATGGCTGTAGTGAATACTTTCTTCCAGAAGAGGCAGGAACATAGGGTGACCTATAAGAGTGGTGGTAGGAGCACACAGGTAGACTACATCTTGTGTAGACGATGTAACCTGAAGGAGATCAGTGACTGCAAAGTAGTGGTAGGCGAGAGTGTAGCCAAACAGCATAGGATGGTGGTGTGTAGGATGACTCTGGTGGTGAGGAAGATGAAGAGGGCAAAGGCAGAGCAGAGGACGAAATGGTGGAAGCTAAAAAAGGAAGGGTATTGCATGACCTTTAGGAAGGAGTTAAGACAGGCTCTGGGTGGTCAGGAGGTGCTTCCAGATGACTGGACAACTACAGCTAATGTGATCAGGGAGACAGGTAGGAGAGTATTTGGTGTGTCATCTGGAAGGAAAGTAGATAAGGAGACTTGGTGGTGGAATGAGGAGGTCCAGGAGTGTATACAAAGAAAGAGGTTAGCTAAGAAGAAGTGGGACACTGAGAGGACTGAGGAGAGTAGACAGGAGTACAGGGAGATACAGCGTAAGGTGAAGGTAGAGGTAGCAAAGGCCAAACAAGAAGCTTATGATGACTTGTATGCTAGGTTGGACAGTAAGGAGGGAGAGACTGATCTATACAGGTTGGCAAGACAGAGAGATAGAGATGGGAAGGACGTGCAGCAGGTTAGGGTGATTAAGGATAGGGATGGAAGTCTATTGACAGGTGCCAGCAGTGTGATGGGAAGATGGAAAGAGTACTTTGAAGAGTTGATGAACGTGGAAAATGAGAGAGAACAAAGACTAGGAGAGGTCACTGCTGTGGACCAGGATGTAGCAAAGATTAGTCAGGCTTGTATAGGTTGTTTTTGTGTCATAGTAATACATAAAGATGCTGATCTTTTTTAGATAATGATGCTTGTTTTCATGTCCTCCTCAGAATGGCAGGGGATGCTAGCAGTTTCTAGGGAAGTCTCACTGGTGGATGTTCCTTTGCACCATTGTGGAAACAAAAGCTTAAATAGGGTCTCTTTGGGAGAAAGAAATACAAGACCTGCACGCGTTTATCAGTTTGTGTGTGTTTATGTGCATCATAAAGCCCTGATGCTCTAGAAAATAAATCATTTATACTGTAAAATATAATTATTCATTAATTAATTCATATTCTGTAACCACTTATCATGCGGCTGGTGGCCGGCAATTAGAGACAAGTCACCAATTCATCACAGAGCAGTGTAAAATATAACAAGAAATAAAAATTGATAAAATAATTTCAGCATCTATGGATGTTGAAATATCTAACTTCTCTTTTCTACATCCAACCCTCACAGAATCCATGTGTACTGCTGTATGTTTGTAAGTGAAAGAAAGCAGAAAAGTTTTCATGTAGCCTCGGAGAGGAATCAGGTACCTTCAGAATGGAATAATCTTTTTTGTGCTGCTGTTTTTCTCATCGGGGGCCAGCCTCTCATATGGGGCCACCATGTCTCCAGTGATTGGAACAAATGACGTGAGCTCCTTAGAGCCCTTTTCCTCCCCCCCAGAAATCTAAAGTGACATCAGCAGGAAGAGTTTGTGAATTTCCTTGTTTGGTTCCAAGTGAGATTTTATTTTACTGTTTGTGATTGAAGGGAAAAACAAGAACAGGACACATGATGGGATCCTGCAGATTATGGTTTTGTTGGAACATTTAAATCATCATGTCCCTGTGTAGTTAAAAAATCATTTAGTTTAAACGTCATGCAAACCATCCATCTCAACAGGCCTTCATGTGACGCATTGTGAACAGAGCAGGGGGATCTTGTGAACAGCAGTTCTGTCAGCTACCCTTCAAAGTGTTCCTCTGCACACTCACTGCTCTTATCAGGTTGGTGTTGATGAAGATTCTCAAATACTGTCTCAACCTTTCTAAAAATACAAACAGCCATTTGAGAAATCTCTGGACACTCTTTGGAGAAGCCAATGTTCTGCAGTTGTCCAATATGACAGAGAACTGCTGAACATTATCACGACATTCAGAAAACACACCAAGATTCTAGACTATTCTTTTGCCTATCTGTGTTTCTTTTGGGAAAAACCTACACTTTGGTTACAGTTCCCCTGGTTTACAGTGAAAGCCGTTAACACTGACAAACTCACTGAATTTATAGAAACTGTTTTTAAAGTTTCAGGTTGAGCGAATGCGTGACTACCAGGAGACTCTATACTCAACCCCGCTGCTCCATTTATGCTGCTGAACTACAGTGGAATGGATGTTTTAACTGGGAAAAGGCCTTATTCCTGCAAATGTGATTCCGCTGGTGCACGCATGATGCACTTCCTCCTAAATGCAGGAAGTTTGCCCCATTTTAATACTCAGACCCATTTAGGTCCATATTCAAGATAGATCCATGCTATGAAAGGCCATATATAATGAAAGATGCCGTCTTTACATGTCAGAAAAGGCCTACAGCTCTCTTACATAACAGTGGAATGGGTTATGAGGATAACAAGTCAGGCTAAGTACAACATGCTGGACTAATCGACTAAGCTAACGCTGCTATATGCTTAGATTTGTCTTACTTTCGGAGGTGACTGTAATATTCTGTTTCCCGTAGCAACTTCATTAAACATCTCAACTTCTTAGAAACGGGCAAGGTCCCTCATGTTTGCATCGTGGTTCAAAGCTTGGAACAAGCGATGTCTCTAATCATCATGCAGCTGACGGAGCAATCCTCACTGGGTTGTGTTTTCTAGTGAACGTGTTGATTGGTGTGTGTTTTTTCCACTCTTTCCACTCTCATCGTCTGATTTGAGATTGTATAATTGTCACCAACCTTCTTAATCATGTTGAGGATAAAAGAGACTATAAGGCCACGGCTCCTCCATCTGGGAGCATGATAACAAAATGTATTTATAATATCACAACTGAATCTATCTACGGATATAGTGTAGAAAATTCAACAACGGTAAAAAAATCATAATAGAAAAAGGTCTGGTTGGTGATAGCAGTGCAACAGGCCTGACACTCAGTGTAACAGGACAGACACATTTAGTGTTGTCCACCCACAAACTATTCTTTCTGGCATGAGTACTTTAAGGCAACCCATTATTCCCATCGCTGCTACCTCAGGATGTACAGGATAAAGATAGAGGAACACACTGCTTCTCTATGCAGTAGATGAGTGGCTAAAAAAAGGGAGTGAAACAGCTGAAATATTGATCGCCTTATTGGCACTGCAGGAACCAATCAATCAGATGACTGCACATGACTGTACAATCAGGTTGACTCATGAGCTTCACTATGAAACTGCACCATTCCAGCCAAAGTAGTGCAAGAAACACATTACACATAGAACTTGGACAAAAACAAATCCTTCATAATCACAAAAGTTTCAAATGTAAATGGATGGAAGACAAAAGCTTGAAAAGCAAAAGAATTTTTCTGATATGGAAGAAAATATGCTGATGAAGACGTTTCTCACCGGGCAGGAAACTCCCAGATAGATGGATTTAAAAGGGTGTGATTTGAGAGTGGGCTATTTTTAGGTCTTGCACATCATCAGGACTAGAATGTAAGGGTGTGTTTGTTGCTTCTGGGTAGAATTAAGATGTGGGTGTGGGTAGAAAGGCCAGAGGAAGGGCAATACCAACACTGAATGATACTTGGCACGAGCGACCACTGCAGCACTCATCAGTAGTGTCAGCTCACCGTTCACTCCGCCGTCAGACTGCAGATTCCTCCACGTGTCGGATGTGACTAAACAGTGAAGCTGAAGGTACGTCTTGTCAGTCCCAAAGCAAAACTGAGAGCATCCATCTATGTTTCAGTCGTTTGCTTTTGTTACAGAAGTCTCCAAATAAAAATGCACACAGGAGACTGTCATGTTTGCACTGAAACCCCAGAAGAAGGCAGGAAAGGACTTCAGAAGAACAAAAAATCACTTAGATGTTGAAATGAATACCGACAGATTCATTAGACACTTGAAATAGATGCAAAGATGATTTTGTCTCAGACTGCTCCTCCTGTTTCTGAGCAGGGATTTATTAAGCATCCATGAACACTGTGGTTTGGAAACAGACGGAGGCTCTACAGGAACATGAATGTGTAATCTGTTAATGATTTGTCCATCTCAGAGAAGACATATTCATTCATCTGGGATCAGTGGACGGTAAGAAACATAGAGATCACATGCCGTCTTGAGCAAGGTATTTATAACTTTTCAAGGCCATTCCAGGCTATTTCAAGTCTTTCAAAATCAAGAAGGAAACATGAGATATGTTTACAGGAGAAGAACACAATTAAGTAGATAGAACAGTTGGTGAGAACACTTTTCCAATGTGCAAATCATAAAACACCAAGCTGTAAATGTCCTAGAATTTGCATTTGAGGTTTTACTTTACATTATTTAGGTGATTTTCTGGTAGCAACCTGCATAATGCTTGTTAACTTACAGCATACATACTCAGATGTGACCACCACAAACTCAAAAGGTAGGTGGCTCATGAACGCAGTGGGCTGATGATAATGTATTTACTATGTTAAATGAAAATGAAATTTAAAGATATCACATTCCCGTTCAGTTTCATTCACCTTTAATTAAAACACAGAAAAAATAATCTGTAGATTTATTCCAAAAAGAATAGATCTAAATTGCACTCTTTACTTTACAGAAGCCCAACAATTCTCCTATGAAGAAAAGCATGTCTGTTGTGAGTAAAAGTGATGTGAATAATAATCACCCTTTAACTGGAAGAAACCTTGAGCAGATCCTTCAACACTGTGGGGGGGGCCAGCCCAAACAGAGAGAGGGAGATGAGTGTTGACGGACAGTGGGCATCAACACCAGGACCACACCGGATCAAATCACAATCCATGGATTCCTCAGACCAACGGGTTGATGTTCAAATTCAAGCACCATCAAATCTCATCTATTCATGTCCATTTAACAAAAACTTTCAATACTTCAAGAACCAGTGGTAACCTGAGGTTTATGGCTTTGTAAGTGAAGTCTGACATGATATTTAATTAGGACACAGACTTCAGTTCTGAATCCTGGTGGATATAATTAGGCTGGATTCATTAAATGTATGTGGGCTGCTTGGACGTTCACTGGGCCGGCATGACCACCCTTATCCACGATGGTAACAGTGGATTTTAAAGAGGTGTTGCTTATTATGTGTGTGGGATTCCTCAGTTTGTGCTTTTGGTCTTTTGCCCTGTTAGTCACAGTGTGGGTGCGCCTGAGAGCTTTGAGAACCAACGTCCAAACATCACACATGGCGCTGCGTTTTAGCCAAGTACCAGTGAACATTTACCGACTGAACCAGAGCTGTGGGATAATTTGTTCATAATGTCAGTAGCTGATGATAATGTTCTTCATGGGCAGTGAGCAGTATGAAGGATATCTAGTCATTCTGGGTCAACTGGTTCTGTTCATCAGTGATTACTGGTGCTGGTCTCTCTCTCTCTCTCTGTTCACGTTGAATGAAGTTTTTGGTCATGACTAGCTTCACAGCAGCTGTTCATTTGTCAGTGAACACTTGCTCTGAGCAGTGCCAAACATCGCTCACCCTCCTCTCTGATTGGTGGACGTCTTGGCTCAGGGTTTGATGTGTGATAGGGAGTGGATGGTTTCCACGCTGCTACTGAACACGGACACACATGTGGTTTCAGTCCACAAATCCTGGTTTAAAGAGAAATAAGAAATCAAATGTTTGTTTTTTATGTATCTTACTACCTGTTTCTTTGTCTGTTTTTCACCAGGATTAAACAAAAAGTCATGAAGAGATTTTTATGTAGGTTTTGGGAGATGTTATGGCCCACTGAACAATGAATTTGATCTGGATGAAAACTAAGTCGTGTTGGCAGAGGTGTTTGGTCTCTGAGGGATGTCTAGAAACCGGTATTTCAGTCTGTGGTGGAAACTTGTCAGTCATTCATTTGTGTTTTTAAGGCCCAGTTTATAATCATATTGTTGCTGATTACAACAATATGATTCCTCCTGCTCCTATGCTATGCTTTAGAGTGCATACTATACATTATGGTGGCTACAAAATACACATACTTTGTATATAAAAGACCTTTTAAAGACTTAAGTTTTTAAATAGTCATTTGAACTGCAGAAAAATTATGATCTTTTATATGTTATTTGGCATTTCTACCATATCCAGTTGAGTGACATTTCTAAATACCACACAAATGGACATTTAAATGTAATCTTGATTTAATTTTAATCAACAAAGATATTTAACCCAAAGAGCATATTAGGACATTGGTGGCAATTACAATTCAAAATTGGCAATTAGTAATAATATTGAAAAGGCATGCTCAATTCCATTCAGCTGATTTAATCCAGTTTATTTGAATATCTGTAGTCTTACATGAAACACAACACAACTACAAATGAATTCTTCATTAAACTAGATTGTGCTTGTTTAAAGGGTCACTTCACCAAATTACACATTTCCTATTTATGTGTGTAAATTGTAACTGAGACGTCCGGATATGTTTTAAGTGTATTGTTTTTTTTTCAAGTGCCTCTCTCATATTGTTATACCCACATTAAATGTCATGAATTCCTATATCAATCTCTAATTGATGATGCTTAAGCAGAGATCCCCCCCCGCCCATGTGTGAGCCTTTTGAATGTACAGTAACACCACACAGGCCATGAGTAAAACTGAAACCGGGCCGTTTATCCTGGTGCATCTTAAATCAAGTTATTCGTCCTCACCAGCAGAAAAAACAGGCTGTTAGAAAAATCACAAGGGAGCCACTTCCTGCTCACCACAGTCGGAGCGATCCCACAGACGTATTCTAATGATCCCTGACTAAATTGTCAGATGATATCCTCCAGGGTGCGATGATGCTTTACATTACTGTAGACAGATCGATGGGGAGGCTGACATGAGAGGCCTGTGCAGAGGTGGGGGGAGCTGGAGAGGCTGGAGCGTACTGGTCTGACTGGTGATCCCACAGTGAGACCATCTGACCTCACAGCACACGCGTGTGTGAGTCTACAGCATACATGTAAATTGCTTAAATAATGGCAGCCGGCCCTTGTCTTGCATATTCAGTACTGGCCTACTGTACTGTACACGTGTGTGAGTGTTCTACGGCTTCCTGTACTACAGTAAATGTGTTTTAGTATTTGCAACACCTGCAGTAACTGATCTTTAAATGATGACGTGACAAAATCATAGCGCGACGTTAAAAACAAGAACCATTTTGTTTCAAAGTGGTCCACATCCCTGAGGAACCAGTGTCCACACACACCTGACAACACCTGGGGGCCACAAAACCAGTCATTAAAGCAGATTGATGCTGCAATTCAGACGCGAACCCCACAGATGATGTAGTTTAAGCAAATGAACTGGTTTACACTAGCGCTCACTTTACATCATATAAAACAGACTTTTGATTAGAACTCATTCCGAATGTGTTCAGCTGTGACTTTGATTTGTTGTTCATAAAAGCACATTATTGTACGAAAAAGACGATGTCCAGAGATCGGGTAAGACAGACTATGACATACCAACACAATGCATTTTTAGATCAAATGAAACTATTATCACACAATTCAATAATAAGAATATATCACTCTTTTCCTGTAAGTTCACCCTCACAGGATCCAGTCGTAAATTAGAATTAAATACTCTTCGTTGTGGTAGGACTGTGTTGCTGGTACTTTGTGTTGCAGTCCAATGAAGATGGTTTATTGGCAAACAGTGTCTAACACCTGTGAGTGTGGTCAACACTATATTGAGCAGCTAATGGGTCCACTTTCAAACACTGGCAGACAAACTGACTTCTGCCATTTGTGCTGGGAGGGAGTCACGCTGACAGATGCACGGGCGATTAAACCCAGCATCTTAAGCATGAGCAGCACAAAGCAGAGGTGGACAGCCTGTTCCAAATTAATTTTAGCATCTCTGTGTCTTTACATGTAAAGTTCAATCCTTCCATTTGAGACACATTTCTCTCTAACAACCTCTGCCTGGCAAAGACAGACATATTCATGTGGGAACAATGTTCCCTCACTCTGTGATGGAAAACTTTTAAATCCACAGAGAAAAGTCATCCTGCAGTGGAAACAGTAGTCATGAGCACCACTGAATGGCCCCCAGCCCCCAGAGGGGAAGGAACAAAACAGATAGCAATGGTAAACATTAAATAATTGATCCAAATATTCTGTCAAACTAATACTAAATATTTTTAGGAAAAAAAAGAATTAAAAAAAATCCCCATTAAAAAGATGTTTAATGGGGATTTCTAACTGTGTCATATTAGCTTTTATTATGAATATCGAAAGTTTACATCAATCCACCGGCCTTCTAGAAAGTTCCTTGAATAAGTTTCACCCCTCGTCCAAGAGGCTTCTTCAATTCTATAATCATGAATGATTATTATTAAACATGAATTATTATTATTATTATTAATAATAATAATAATTTCATGTTAGCATTGCTTTATTTTAAGCAATATTAACATGAAATTTTTCAAAATTTATTTTGAAAAATGTATTACTATTATTATTGATAATAATGATAATAATAATATTAATAGTAGTAATAATAATAATAATAATAATAATAATAATAATAATAATAATAATAAACAAAATGTTTATAAATATCCCACTGATCAACTATGGATGCGTAAGCCCTGTTTAATGTCTTACAGGAGGCATCCGCCTCAGGTGAGTCTCCACACCTGTGACTTTCCATCTGCGTGTCATTTGTCGGTCCTGGATGCTCGACGCAGCACCAACTTCAGGAAGTGGGATGAAGAAAGATGTCACGTCAGGTTGAAATGGGAGGAAAGGTGAACGCAGACCGAGGAATTCACGCCGACACGGCTTTGGGACAAAAAGCCCAGCCGGATCATTAACATTTCGGAGAGCATCAGTGAGATGACGGCGCAGTAACCACGTGTTTACGTCATGGAAAGCCGATGTTCCAGTGTAACCCCTCCTCCCCGTCTATTTCCAACTGAGGTCCGACGCGCAGGAGGATTCGTGCGTTTTCCTGAGCGCGCCGCACTTTTGGAGATGTTGCGGTGCTGACCAGGCGTCAGGATCACATCCCAGAACGGGAGGACACACGCACACTTCAGGAATCACGGACCCCCCCCCCCCCATTCCGCTGTTAACGGCAGCGCTGCAGCGTGTGGAACTGTTGGAGACGCACACTGACCTCACCGGAGCGGCTCCCGGTACTCCTGAACGGTGCCGTCAGGTCGGGGCTGTCATTGCAGCAGTGTGAGCAGAGGATGCGTCCTCCTTCGGCTGTGGATGCTGAGCAGATCCACCCTCCTCTCCTCACACTGATCAACTAACAGCCAATGATTTCCTGCGCGGAAACCCACCGTGTTCCACTTGTGTTTTCACGGTAGTTGTGTTTGTTTACCGGCAGCCCGTCTCCTCCCGCTGCGACACATGCAATCTGTAGAGTATATCTCCTGTTACCGACTCTCCTTTTTACGCCAGGAGGAAACACACCGTGGTCACCAACTGGGACAGACACTGACTTGGATTCTGGAGCTATTTTTCTATCAGACAATTGTCCTGGAGAAGTGATCCAATTGTGTTATTATTATGCAACCGCAAGGAAAGCCTCTACATCTGGGTGTTTAAGCCTCTGGATTGCTCTTCGCCCAAATCAATGTGGTTTCTGTGGAACATTTTCAGCAAAGGAACGCATATGCTGCAGTGTCTTTGTGGCAAGAGTCTCAAGAAAAACAAGAATCCAAGTGGTAAGATCACCCTCAGACCTGCTCCTGTCCCCCCCCCGTCACTCGGCAGTGTGAGAGTGTGTGTGTGTGTGTGTGCGTGTGTGTGTGCGTGTGTGTGTGCGTGGTCCTGCGTTATTGGTTTGTTTGTTGCACTGGTGATAGATCTGCAATCATATTAATGCAGTGAGTGGATCATGCAGAGGCACAGGGAGGGGGTACAACTTCTCCTGTGAAGCTACTACCCCGGCCAGACCAGACACAAAAGCCCCCCTGCATCACCAAAGCACCGTGATGCCCCAACTTTTTAAACAGAAACACACACACACACACACACGGGGGCCATGCACATGTATTCTGTCCAACATGATTCCTCATAACCAGATTACTCCATCCTGGGGTTTACTGCAGCAGTACCCCCCCTCTGCAACACCACTTCTCCATGAAATGGGTTACTCACTCTGTTTTAACACGCCAGTCGAGCAGACAGATCACTATCCATCCCATCATTCCTCACACGGTCCTGGTGACATGTATATATAAAATTATAGGAGCAGTAAAGTTGATTTAATGCTGGGGAGGCCAGGACAGCAGAGGTGTGAATCGGACATGCAGACAGGGAACTGGCAGCGCTGCAATCATGCACACCCTTTGCACCTGAACAGTCGACATCATTTTCATGCAAATTCTCGTGCAAAAGCGATCAATAAGGCCGTCCATCGGTGAAATATCTGGAAGCTCATTAAATCCACCAATGCGGAGCTGCAGTGAGTGAAGAATCTTTAATTCAACAGGCTGGTGCAGGTATGAGAGAACACCCCAGGGTGGACGGCGTGTAGTGCGGCGACTTGTTACCTCATGTGAGGGTTAGATTATGTGCTTAGATTATGTTAGATTATGTGCTCAGCAGCAGCACAGACCTGTGGTTCCTCCACGCTGAAGCTACTGCAGTGTAGTAGATCATCAGACCCTCACTGGACACCAACAGTCTGTTCTCTACCTTCTGACACGCAGGCTCACACGCGTGTGAGGTCATCGTTAACCTCAGTCTCTGCTAATTACTTTTACTTTAAGTAAAGTTAACATGACATTTTTCAACATGTAGCTTCAGGAGTCACTGTTATGCAGACATTTCTAGATTGTTTCTAGACTCTAAAACATCAGGAGCAGATCCTGAGTTGGCTGTAAATAAGCAGGTTGAAGTGATGAGACTGTCAGCAGACCTTCTGACCTGCTGCCTGGTTTCAGGAGCGGATTCAGTTCACTGGTATTTAAATATGTTAGTGAACTATTCACTAATAACAATAATATTAGGTCTCCGCGGTACACTGGCGTCGTGCCCGGAGTGTCCCCCGCCTCACGCCCCGAGACTGCTGGGATAGGCACCGGCTCCCCGCTGCCTGCGTAAACAGATTAAGCGGGTTAAGAAAATGAATGAATGAATAATATTAGGTTGGTGAGCAGAAGGTTGTGGGTTTGAATCTAGACCACAGACTGGTTTGTCTTCCTGCACCAGTCCAGAAACCTGCAGCCCAGTTGAACTGGTGGCTCCAGGTGTGAACCTGTTCATGATTAGTTGTTTGATGTGTTCCTGTGATGAACTAGTACCCAGTTTAGGCTCAGCTGGGATTAGCTCCAGCACCCCATGACCCTGGATTACAACTAAACTACTGCAGTAATCTGGAAGAAGGAACACTTTAACCTTTAATAGATAGTCGTGTTTAAATGACATGAATCTGATGTTCTGGTTTGTTCCAGTAAAATTCATGTTCTGGGTGATAACTGGTTCAGGGTGTTAACTGGTTCAGGGTGATAACTGGTTCAGGGTATTAACTGGTTCAGGGTGTTAACTGGTTCAGGGTATTAACTGGTTCTAGATAATAAATGGTTCTGGGTGTTAACTGAATCTGGGGTGATAACTGGTTCTGGGTGATAACTGGTTCAGGGTGTTAACTGGTTCAGGGTGTTAACTGGTTCAGGGTGTTAACTGGTTCAGGGTGTTAACTAGTTCTAGATAATAATTGGTTCTGGGTGTTAACTGACTCTGGGGTGATAACTGGTTCTGGGTGATAACTGGTTCTGGGTGATAACTGGTTCAGGGTGTTAACTGGTTCAGGGTGTTAACTGGTTCAGGGTATTAACTGGTTCATGGTATTAACTGGTTCAGGGTGTTAACTGGTTCAGGGTATTAACTGGTTCTAGATAATAATTGGTTCTGGGTGTTAACTGACTCTGGGGTGATAACTGGTTCTGGGTGATAACTGGTTCAGGGTGTTAACTGGTTCAGGGTGTTAACTGGTTCAGGGTATTAACTGGTTCAGGGTATTAACTGGTTCAGGGTGTTAACTGGTTCAGGGTATTAACTGGTTCTAGATAATAATTGGTTCTGGGTGTTAACTGACTCTGGGGTGATAACTGGTTCTGGGTGATAACTGGTTCAGGGTGTTAACTGGTTCAGGGTATTAACTGGTTCAGGGTGTTAACTGGTTCAGGGTATTAACTGGTTCAGGGTGTTAACTGGTTCAGGGTGTTAACTGGTTCAGGGTATTAACTGGTTCTGGGTGATAACTGGTTCTGGGTGATAACTGACTGTGGGGTGATGACTGGTTGTGGGTGATAACTGGTTCTGGTAACTGGTTCTGGGTGATAACTGGTTCTGGGTGATAACTGGTTCTGGGTGATAACTGGTTCTGGAGTGATAACTGGTTGTGGGTGATAACTGGTTCTGGGTGATAACTGGTTTTGGTAACTGGTTCTGGGTGATAACTGGTTCTGGGTGATAACTGGTTCTGGTAACTGGTTCTGGGTAATAACTGGTTCTGGGTGATAACTGGTTCTGGAGTGATAACTGGTTCTGGGTTGTTAACTGGTTCTGGGTGATAACTGGTTCTGGGTGATACCTGGTTGTGATAACTGGTTCTGGGTGATAACTGGTTCTGGTTGATAACTGGTTGGGGGGGATAACTGGTTGGGGGTCATAACTGGTTGTGGGTGTTAACTGGTCCTGGCTGATACCTGGTTGTTAGTGATAACTTGTTCTGGGTGTTAACTGGTTCTGGGGTGATAACTGGTTCTGGGTATTAACTGGTTCTGGGTGATACCTGGTTCTGGGTGGTAAGTGGTTCTGGGTGGTAAGTGGTTCTGGGTGATAACTGGTTCTGGGTGGTAAGTGGTTCTGGGTGATACCTGGTTCTGGGTGGTAAGTGGTTCTGGGTGATAGCTGGTTCTGGGTGTTAACTGGTTCTGGGTGATACCTGGTTCTGGGTGTTAACTGGTTCTGGGTGATACCTGGTTGTGATAACTGGTTCTGGGGTGATAACTGGTTCTGGGTGTTAACTGGTTCTGGGTGATACCTGGTTCTGGGTGTTAACTGGTTCTGGGTGATAACTGGTTCTGGGTGGTAAGTGGTTCTGGGTGATACCTGGTTCTGGGTGGTAAGTGGTCCTGGGTGATACCTGGTTCTGGGTGGTAAGTGATTCTGGGTGATACCTGGTTCTGGGTGGTAAGTGGTTCTGGGTGATACCTGGTTCTGGGTGATACCTGGTTCTGGGTGGTAAGTGGTCCTGGGTGATACCTGGTTCTGGGTGGTAAGTGATTCTGGGTGATACCTGGTTCTGGGCGGTAAGTGGTTCTGGGTGATAGCTGGTTCTGGGTGGTAAGTGGTTCTGGGTGATACCTGGTTCTGGGTGATACCTGGTTCTGGGTGGTAAGTGGTCCTGGGTGATACCTGGCTGAGGCTGTGGTCAGATGTGTGAGGCCTCTGAAGGGTTAGGGTTGCTGAAGGAGATGCTGCTCACTGGGGAATGGCTGAGGTCACGGAGCAGACTGTCAGGGGGGGCAGCGCCGTCTGTTCTGACTACAAACCGCAAACTCCCTGAATGCCCCCCATCAAACAAACTACACAACAGGTTCATGAGAGCAGAGAGGAGCCTCAGACGCCTCCAGAAGGCTCCTGCTTTTTCTTTTTTGTGGCGTAGGACAGAGAGTTCTTTGTGTGGCCCCCCGTGGGCAGAAGCAGGTGTTTCCAGTGATCACTGGGGTTCAGCCCAGATAAAACGCTTCTGGTGGCTCCAGCATTGGCAGCACAACACGACTGTAAGAACACAGATACTAAACCGACCAGGCTGTATCAATAAGATCATCAGCCCAGACACACCTGAGTAAAGTAACCGGGGGCTTACTAGTGCATCACTAGTGCATTTGATGAGAATACTTCATCACTGTTTGTTGAAATGCTTCACATCAGATGGAACTTCAGCTTATTGCAGGTTAATGTTAACCTGTGTGATTTGTTACTATGGGCAGTCATACTGTATCTTAATTTGAATTGCTGAATATGTAAGATTAATAACTGATAAAGAGTTTTAAACAAACCAAAGCTTTTATCTTGACCAGTGTTACCAGCATTGTATTGATTTTTAGATAGTAAATCTATACAGAACAATCATGTCAGAGATTTTCTTGTCTGTCATCCGAGTCAATCCTTATTTTCAATAACACACTTCTCAGTCTGCAGAAAGAAGAGTGAGTGTTCCATGTACTGTTTCAGAGGGAGTGGAACTGCGTTTCATTCTTGGAGTATTCTGTGAAACAGATGCATCGTTGTTTGCTCTGGTTCTATGAATACAGTGCGTCTGTAAAAATGAATTGGTCATGCAAGGCGTTGGAATTATTTGGTTTAATTAAGCAGCCTGTCCCGTTGGAGCCATCCACATTGGGTCAGTTGCCCCCTCTGTTTCATGAGACTCTGGATGAGGTAAATCAGTGGTCCCCAAACCTTTGTAGCCCCACCTGACCGGTTTATGTCAGACAATATTTTAACGGACCGGCCTTTAGGAATAAAACTGTTGTTTTGCAGCTTTCTTTGTCTTTGAAGGTGTCTGTTCTTCTTCTGTGCAAAGAAACTTTCCAAAGGTGTTTGCTTAGTTTTTTTTATGGTTTCAGTAGTTTGGGAGTTTTAATTTAGCAGTAATGTCTCCTGTGTTAGCGGTCAGGGTTAAATAGAATGTAAATAATGTCAGTTATGTGTCCTTTCTGTGTGACCCGGTACCGGCTGACCCATGAACCGGTACCGGTCCACGGGCCGAGGGTTGGGGACCACAGAGATAAACGACAGACAGACGCTGTGTTCTGATGTGAATGACCCGGCTGTGGTGTTTGATTCTTTCAGCCTCATCATGTTCACCACTAACAGTTCCTGTTCTTTCAGTTCATTGATTTCCCGCGGTGGAGCTGGAGCTGTAGGGTTGTTGGTTTGACGGTGATGGTCAGCTCTGTGTTCACTAGTGTCCTGGCTTGTTTCTGAGCTAACGTCATTAAGTCAATTTAGACATAATGAGGACTTTTGCACCGCAGGACAAATGTAGATTCATCCTGAAGCCTGCGTCGCCTTGATGATTGTACAAATGACCAAAGCTGTCATCTTAAAACTTTCTTAGAATTTTATTAAATGAATTATATCTTTATGATGAATTTCAGAGCTCTAACGAGGGCGTGTCAGGAGAAGTTATGTCATGACCTATCACGTTTAATAAAGGCAGGAAGTTAACGGCGTTGCTCGCTTACATGTTGGCTCTTGCAGTTGTGTGTTGGGTTCCATGGAGGACATAGAGTCAGGATGCTTGAGGAGCAGAGCTGCAGTGGTGGTGTGGTGGTGGTGGGTTCCTGTTGGAGCACATGTTACTGACAGGTCACCGAGCACCCAGACCCCTACATGAGGAGGATTCACAGCACATCAGGTGTGAGTCAACCCTACAGCGTTTGACAGAAGAGGCTGAATCACAGCTTCAGCGCTGCATGGCTTCAGCTATTGTTCTACTGAAGCTTCAACGCTCTGACCTTCAGTCTGACCTCACAATGATGAAGCTGGGACCCCAGAAGATGTATTTTAGTCCCTGACACACTGTTGGGTATCTGCTACCTTGTAGTAGTTCTAGATGACAGAACTCTAAAGTATAGTAGTACCTATAGATACATGTGTAACACAGTCAGGGACTGAGTTCATAAGTCAAACAACATTTTGTCATTTAAGTCATTTTAATCCACGCCACCTTTGTTAAAAAAAAACCCAAACTCTCCAAATTATGAGGCATGCAGGCTTTACCTGTGCATAATTAATTATATATAAGTTACGTAAACAATGATAAAGAATGAAAAGAAATGCTGAAGTCATGTGAACACACGAGTTACGTCTTTACTCCATCAACGAGAACGAGATGCGGTCTCACTGATGTCGTATCCATCCGCCAACACGTGGTAAAGAACGAGATGCGGTCTCACTGATGTCGTATCCATCCGCCAACACGTGGTAAAGAACGAGATGCGGTCTCACTGATGTCGTATCCATCCGCCAACACGTGGTAAAGAACGAGATGCGGTCTCACTGATGTCGTATCCATCCGCCAACACGTGGTAAAGAACGAGATGCGGTCTCACTGATGTCGTATCCATCCGCCAACACGTGGTAAAGAACGAGATGCGGTCTCACTGATGTCGTATCCATCCGCCAACACGTGGTAAAGAACGAGATGCGGTCTGACTGGTTTTGTATCCATCCGCCAACACGTGGTAAAGAACGAGATGCGGTCTCACTGGTTTTGTATCCATCCGCCAACACGTGGTAAAGAGCGAGATGCGGTCTCACTGGTTTTGTATCCATCCGCCAACACGTGGTAAAGAACGAGATGCGGTCTCACTGGTTTTGTATCCATCCACCAACACGTGGTAAAGAACGAGATGCGGTCTCACTGGTTTTGTATCCATCCGCCAACACGTGGTAAAGAGCGAGATGCGGTCTCACTGGTTTTGTATCCATCCGCCAACACGTGGTAAAGAACGAGATGCGGTCTCACTGGTTTTGTATCCATCCGCCAACACGTGGTAAAGAACGAGATGCGGTCTCACTGGTTTTGTATCCATCCGCCAACACGTGGTAAAGAGCGAGATGCGGTCTCACTGGTTTTGTATCCATCCGCCAACACGTGGTAAAGAACGAGATGCGGTCTCACTGGTTTTGTATCCATCCGCCAACACGTGGTAAAGAGCGAGATGCGGTCTCACTGGTTTTGTATCCATCCCGAAGCACGACTCGTATCTTGGATTTTCGTTCATACGTCGAAATAAGATATGGACAGACAGACGGCTCGTAGGTCGAGCAGCTTGTATCTCGAGGTTCTACTGTAATTTAACCCCCCCCCCCTGCCCAAACCACAGAATGTTGTGACGATAGCTCCAGACGTCTTTAAAGACACAGCTGCTGTTAGTCTGTAAACTCCATTCCACAGGTTCGATGGTTTTAAAGGACATCTGATCCCATAACTGGCTGCATGTTCATTGGTGCAGATGTTGTTCTGTCAGCAGGTTTTGAAGTGAATCTATAGAATTCATCCATTACAGAATCTCTTTGTCTGATAGGGGACAACTTGTGTTATTTTAAATAACTACATATTACACTTCAGGTCTTTTCTCTGTCTAATTCTAACCACAGAGCAAGAGAAATAAAAAAAAAGATCTAAAATTAATATTTTTTTTGCACGGAATGTGTTTTCAGAATTTAAAAGGCGACTTTATTTTAAGAAGGTTAAAAAAATGTTCTCCTCGTTTGAGTAACACAACCACACGAGTTTAGTTTGTCGTAACAAAGTGTAATTAAAGGGGATGGTTAAGATTCAAACAACAACTCTTACAATTAGAATAACAGCAGGGTTGGCTAAAAATACCCTCCTCCAACCACTCTGGTATGGTGCTAGGTTTCATATAAAACATTGCTGTAATAGTCTAACTGAACTGCTTTAGATTGTCTGATAATAAAAATGTCCTTTGCAGGGCCCAGCATGTCACAGCTAAGAAACTCATTCTAAACACGCTGCCCCTCCAAAAGAAATGCCACATTGACGAAGGCTTTTGTTTCTAAATATAACTGCTTGCACACATTTTGACAACACAGATGAAGAAAATGAACCCAGAGATAAAGTCATATTTCAGTGCAGTGCATTATGTGTAGGTCAAGAACTAATATAATTATACTAACATATTTCTGGGAGGGATAAATATAGGCACATCATCAGTTCTCACAAAAAAATTAATGTAGACCTTTTCTGTCCGGCTCTTAAGAAAAATGATTTGCAGGGGTGATGAGGTGGAAGTAAACTGGCTTCCAGCCTCCTCTGCTTGGACACAGTCAAGTTAGCACAGCAAACACTACAGAGGTCAGGGTCATGTAAATCTGGTGTTTGCATTGAGAGTGGGGGCAGTGGAGAAGTTAGATTAATGTCTGCAGATAATCAAATCAGATTTACATGAAGCATCTCCCCGGATGCTCTCAGTAATTTCCAGATGCTCCTGTTTGCAGATTTGAGGGGGATGATGGGATGTGTGCTGCCGGCTCTGGCCTCTGAAGCTGCAGCTGTGTGATTCTGCTTTTCTGTCAAGGTTAGGCCTGATGGGAGTTCACTCTAAGGCCACACACCATGAAATGGATCACCTCTCAGTGCTGGGGTGGGTGTTTTTTTGTTTTTGGGTTATGCTGACATTTTATCATTGCAGTAGCTCACAGGATTATTACTGCAAGTTTGAATGCGAGAATGAAAATGAGCCGATGCAGCGCATAGTAACACATCACCATGTGTCACATGACTAAAACAATACCATTACAGTCTACATCTACTTTTGTATTAAAAGTAGTATTAGTAAGCAGTATTAGTATTTAACATTGACTTGATGAGTTCAGTGTTGCTCACCTGACCCCCCGGATCAGAGGTTCTGAAGTCTACCTGCTCTGCATCGGGGCAACAGATGCAGCAACAAATGCAGTGAACTTAGCGGAGGCTTAGGCCCCCTTGATATGGGGTCAAAACCAAATTAGAGTTCATCTCTAACAAAGAATGGGTCCAACTATGTAACGTTGTCACATGAAGGAGCCGTACCAAATGCTAACACTGATAATATTTCAATGTGGTCTTGTTTCTGTTTCTCCAGTAAGACTCAAACCTGTAAAATTAGGATTAAATTGTATAATAAACAGTAACGGGAAAGTAAAGTAGATGATTTGAACACAGATTGAACACCGTCATCTCAGACCTTCCAGGCTAACCTGACAAATGTGACTCTAATTTTCCTTTTCTTCCAGAATGTGGAAAACATTTCATGAAAATGTCTCCTCTGTTTTTCTTAAAGTGTTAGTTTAAAAATTTATGGTGCCACAAAGCACATTAAATACCTCAGATATTTGTTGCAACAATAAAAAAATGTCCCTTTGTCACAAGTTTAAGATGACTGAGGAGAGAAGATTGGTGAGTCATAAATGCTGTTTGCTTCCCGTGGTGTAATAGCTTCTTCTGAGAATTGTCTTCCCACTGAATCAGAATTACAAGGTCATCAATGTGAATGATGCTGATTAGGTCACATTCTACAGCTTTGTGAGAGATGTCTTATACGTATTTTCTTTTATTCTGCTCTCTAAATGCTACATTCAAACAAACACATTTACTTTCATGACACTATCCCCTCTATGGTTCAGACGGCTGCTCTGTTTCTGTGGCTGCTGTGAGCTGTGTGTGACTCAGAGGGGTGAAACTGGTCATTTCTGTATAGACACCAATGTGCTCTTGATATATTTGATGGAATAATTCCATACGAGTCAGGCCATGAGTAACAGGATGACTCCAGCTCTGTGTTTCATTCAGATCAATTTCTGATGGTTGAAACACTTGTAGGTTAGGAGTGAGTCAGCATCCAGGCCAGTAACAGCCTGCATCACAATAAAAGAACAACCGACGGAGAGCAGTTTAACAGAGCTATAAAGCTGTAGTCTCACATGCTGAGCCTTCAGCCTCCATTTAGGTACATTTATCATAACATCATGAAGCTGCAGTAGCTCTACCAGGTCAGCTTCAGGTGGGAACTCTAAAGTTCTGGTGGGTAAAACCTCCTTTGCTGAGACAGCTGGTTCCATGAAAGGAGCAATGTCACCTAATTCACTGCTTGATCATGAAACTGTTGCAGGAGCCCCAGATAATCCCATTTAATCCAACTACAAACATCCACTTGTGTCAAATTTATCTCCATATTCATGTGATATATTTCTCTCCCGTTGTGTTTTACTTTGTCTACTCACTTGACCTTTTTATCTCAATACTTCATTGTGTTATTTTCTTTTTAATAAGGAAACCTTCTGAGAACAGGTTTTACAAATTACCACTTACTATAATCCCTGACTAAGCATGATTCCATTTGTCTCTGTGTACTTTATTTGTCCTATTAAGAGATAAAGTAGGACATGAATATTATTTTACAAAGAAACTGCATGTACACTGTGATTGCTGGGAACATTATTGAAGGTAAGATCTTCTGACCGACTCTGGCCTTTAGAACTCTGGTTAGTTTGACCTTAGCCTGTGGAAGCTAGCTGTTGTTTAATGTATTATGTAAATAGTAACTAAATAAATTAAAATTAAATAACTAAATTGAATTTAAATTGATTTTAAATTATTTAAAATCAATTTCAATTAATTTAATTTAAATTAAAATAAATTAAAATTGAAATAAATTTAAATAAATATTTATGTAAATACATAAATAAAAAAATAAATAAATGTTGTCATGTCTGGTAAACTGACACGTTTGTCTTATGCTTGTTCTCCTTGTATTGTTGCTATTCTGATTAAAATGGGACACAGACTGGTTGTCCTTGTGACGGTAGTGCAAACAGGGTCATGCCTACATATCACATGTGTGAATATTCAAGGGTTTTGTCAGCAGTCGTATCTTAGAAGCAAAACTGAAACTTAAAAAAGTTAATAAAACTTATGCAGTTCATCCAATATTTGGAATTTAGTTGTTCTTTCAAGTAAAACTAGGAAATTGGCATTCATTCCAAAATAGTCTCCACAATGGGATCTAGCCAGATCTTTTTCCATTTGGTTTTCTGCCCTCCATCATCTGAAGCTCCATAAATCATCTTTTGATTTGCCTCATCCTTTGCTCTTATTAGTACCTGTGTAACTCACCCACCGCATCTGTGAGGTGTTGTGCGAGGAATGCATGTCGTATCTCAACGCTCACTGCTTGCAGGATCCCTCAGGACTGTAGACGTAATAGCTGCTGTGCTGCTGTTATTGTCCCGTGCTGATGCCCCGCGCCCCGATTCACAATGAAGTGTCAAAGCCGTGAGAGAGGGATGAAGATTATGAACTAATATTGCAGTTAGACGATGAGATTATTGATCTACAGGGCTACAAGTCGCTCTACACACCTGTGTAGCAAATGCATGCACCTGTTCAAGTTAATCAGAATCCTACTGATAAACATTGTGAACCATTTTAAAGGGTGAGTGTAAAGGAGACTTATCCAGAGTATGAATTTATCCCTACGGCAGCCCAGTGTGATCTAACCAGTGTCAACGACAGGTAATATCTAAAAGGTCTGATGTGCTGATTTGAATAAAACTGGCTAAATGATAACGTTCCCAGTACTGAGTCTTACTGTAGTTGGTCAGTCGATACTGGCCAGTCACCCCCAGGAACAGTGGAAGAGTGAAGTGCTCCAGAGATGCCGTGGGTAACAGACGGTAGAGGAACATTGGCCGGGCCAAGTGTGACGCTGTGACTTCCACTCCGTCGGGTTATCTGCTAAAGACACGGAGGGACTTTTGAAAGTCTGTTCACACCAAGTCAACTATATAATGACAATTTAATGTAATGCTTAAAGAAAGTAAAGAGAAAGTTTTGAATTCATATCCATTACAGAAAGCTTGTTTTGACTGGTGTGATATTTTTCACATGCATTGAATTTTACATTGTCAGTAACAAAATGATTCTACAATACATTCTGGTTAGTTCCATGGACTTCATGCTGGGGCCTCAGGTTGGGTTTCTGACAGCTCTCATCATTGAGTTAGCTACAAAATGCTGCTAGCTGCTTTGTAAACCCCAGTCGATGCTCGTGCACATCGTCAAAACACCAGCCCACCCTGTCCTACCACCTTGACCACCGCAGACAAGGATTTCACATTTGCTATCTTTTAGAGGTGCAATAAAAGTGACCCCATCCTTCTGTTTTTTAGAACAGTGATGCATTTTAAAGTCATAACAGTCAAGCCTTGGATTCAGTTTGAAGGACTCGTGTCTGTCTTTGTCCTTTAGAACATGCAGTGAGAACTACTGACATACTGCAACCACTTCCCATGCAGTTATCATATACAGTAGTACCTCAAGATAGAACTTCAATCCATTCTGTGACTGAGCTTGTAACTAAAACAAATTTTCCTCATGTAAAAGAACTAAAATCATTTTAATCCACTACAGCCTTGTAAAAAATCCCCAAACTCCCTAAATTATGAAAATAAAAACATGTTATATTAACCAATAGACATGCATACTTTACCTGTGCATAATTAATTATATATAAATTACGTGAACAATGATAAGATATGAAAAGAAACGCAAAAATCATGAGCACACATGCACTATTTCTTTAATCTGCAAACAAGAATGTGATCCGGTGTCATCTGATGTATCCATCCGCCTGGCGGTGGTGTTCCGAAGCACGGCTTGGATTTTGCTCATTTCAAACAAAAATAAGGGCAGAGCGACGGATTGAATCTCAAATAATTTGTATGTCAAGCAGCTCGTATCTCGAGGTTTTACTGTAATGTAACTGTACAGTACAACAATCTGGTGTCATGTGGTTGATATAAGGGCAAAGCTTATATCAACCACATGATATAATGACTGGATACCAAATCATCCAGTCATTATTCAGTGTATTGGTGTTGATACCTGAGATGCTGTTCTACACAACCTCTCTGTGTACTCTGGATGTAACACTCCTTCATTAAAAGGTGACAGTGTTCACTGTACTCGGACCGGTAAGGCACATACTGTATAATCATCTCACCCTCCTCCTTAGATTGATGCTGCCATTATTAAGTAGGGATACATCAGAAAGGAGTTTGTATCTTGTGCTGAGAGAAGTCAGAGAGAACTGTAATTACAGTCATAACAGCGTCACCAGAACACAACGCGTAACGCTGCTAAAGGTTCCTCACCAGAAGAAAACAGCTGATATTCTCTTAGTGGTTGAGTACCAACATTTTCTCTGGTCATGATTTCACGTTTGTTTGTTTGGATTAAAAAAAATTCATGGTTTGGTTTTGTATTTTTATAGATGTGCTATCTTACCATTACTAACGTAATGGTAAGAGAATAAATCAGTCAAAGTCAGCTCCACCTCCCTCGATCAGTTATAATGAGCATGATGAAGCACAATGATGTCACGCCAAAGCAGCTAATCAGAGAACTGAGGTTTTATCGCTGCTAACACACTGATCACATGTAGATGAAGTACATCTAGTCCCTGATCATGGTAAATCAACTGTAAACCTAATGCATATATTAAACATTAATATAGCTTATGTCATTATGCTAGCAACATGCATTTAGTGCTTTAACATGTTAGTAGATACATGTCTATTGAGTTACGTAATGGCGATAGAGTAACGAATCAGTTTTTTATGTTTTATCCTGTTTTTATAGCATTTGTTACTTAATATATAATATTAAATATTGAATATTTAAAGTGGTCTTGTCTTTGCAACAGTGGTGTCAAAAACATCACCTATTAATGTACGGGAGAGGAGTTGTTGTTCCATTCTGAAGACAGTAATATGAAAATGAAATATTAGAAAAATGATCTTAACTTAATGAAATGGGTATAGAATTGAGTTCTGTCACTCAATGAGATGCAAACATTTCATCATGTTGAGTCTGTTGAGTCACTTCTTAGTGGACTAGATATAAAGGAGGCTAACAGTAGCACTCTTCCACACATGTAGGACTTTGGTTTGTCTTGTTTGTGGGTGTTTTCTTTGTTTTCAGGAAGTCTTTGAATAAAATGACCATTTTAGTATAGATCTGATTGAAATGATATACATGTAAAGATCGGTTATGGAATCAGGCTTTCAAGCTACCAGTCCACGTCTCTAACCTCTGGGCTAACTATTGTCCAATCTGCACACCTGTTATTTACCTGGTTAAAATATTTAGAAAACTTTAGTTTCCTGTCTTATAATTTGTATCAGGTTTGACTACAGTGTTCTCTGATATAGTAGTAGAAATATAAGTGGACAGAGCTGACAGAGTGTTCTGTGTTATTAGTCAGAGTGGAATATGATACACTCATACTAACAGGTTGCTGTGTAGCTCAGAGAGGAGGGTGGGTCATAGTCTTTGTGTATCTGATGACAGGAATGTAGTGTCTTTAACCTTTATCAAACACGCCACACTGAACATGCTGGCGTGTGCTTGTGTCGTTGAGCCACCGACTTACCACAGATCCCCTCCAGAGGCAGACCGTTCAGCTGGTCGCCTGCCGCTGCTCTGTTCCAGGGCAGGAAGGACTGGTGTAGCCAACCCAGACCAAGCTCAGCTGGGTGTGCTGCTTCCCTGTGCTGGAAGTACATTGTCATCATTTGATTGTGATTGATTGCTGATTTGACTTCATGAGTCACTCTTGGGTGGCAGCTCATTTATGACTGTTGACCAGAGCTTTCTCTTTTTCCTTCTTTTTCCTTTCCCTGTGTTCAGATGACTTACCAGTGGAACATGAAGGTACAGTATTCGTGGGTTAGATTTCCCGAGAGCTTATAGTGTACCTCGTTGATTTCACCCTCACCTGCTTTTACGGTTAATGGTAAGAAATTAGTCTACAATAACGACTTCGAGGTACTGCCAGATTAACCCTTCATGTTGTCTTATCATTAGTTTGGTCTTTGTTTCAGAAGCCTAGAGGAGGAATGTGCGTCCTATTTGGGATGACTTAAGAGTTTCAGCTAGAATGAAAGGAAAGGTTTGGTCTAGAGACAGTGTCACTGAGGAAAAGACAGGAGGCAGAGCTGGAGGTAGCAGAGATGAAGATGCTGAGGTTCTCTCTGGGAGTGACCAGGAAGGATAGGATCAGGAATGAGTACATCAGAGGGACAGCACATGTTAGAGGTTTTGGAGATAAAGTCAGAGAGGCCAGACTGAGATGGTTTGGACATGTCCAGAGGAGAGATAGTGAATATATTGGTAGAAGGATGCTGAGTTTTGAACTACCAGGCAGGAGGCCTAGAGGAAGACCAAAGAGGAGGTTTATGGATGTAGTGAAAGAGGACATGAAGGTAGTTGGTGTGAGAGAAGAGGATGCAGAAGACAGGGTTTCATAATATTATGATGATCATAATGGTGAACCACTTTGCTGTGTTTGAGCTGCTGCTGAGCTGTCAGAGACTCTGGAACTGGACTTTCTGAATCATGTTTCTTTGTCTCACACATCCAGTCATTTAATGCAGGGATAATTTCAGTCTAAATGCCTCATAGGGCTTCAGTTCCTGTCAACGCAGAGCCTTGAAACCACTGGGACTCACTGGCTTTGTTTGACTGTTTCATTTTCACTGCCTTTAAAGTACAGGTAGTCCTCAACATACGAACATTCAACTTATGAACATTTGGAGGTAGGAATAAACGAGCGCTGCCATATCTGACTGTTGTCCCGCAGTTGTCCTTTGTGCCACAAACCCTGCTGAGCAGCACCCCTGCTAGTGACGATAGTGGTAGTGGTGACCATCTCTCTGATGACAACTCTGACCAACAAAAACTCCTTCCTCTTCCTTCGCTCAAAAGGTTAGCTACATGCTACATGCTACAGTACTATACAGTGGGTTGTGAACATCAACAGCTGGATGTTGTTGTTGGATGAGTTTAAATAACTGGTGGAGAGGTCCTTGAAGTTTTTTCTTCTCCTCCTCAAGGATTAAATTATAAGGAGCAATATCTTACCATAAACTAATCTAAATTCAAAGCATTCATGTGAATCACAAGTGACGCTTAACGGTAGATACTGGAACTATATGTAAGTGTTTTAATATATGTTTTTATTACTATTTATTGTACAGTAACATGATACTTTGTGGATTTAACAGTTTTCTAGGGATTTTAAGAGTCCAATATTTGTGGCAGAGATATGTTAAGTTGAGTGAAATAACATCAATGTGATTTTTATTTTTTCATTTATTTTTGTTGAAAACAGACTTACAATAGAGAACGACTTAACTTGAAACGACTTGTTCCTGTATTTATTTTATAATGCTAATAATAATAATAATAATAATAATAATAATAATAATAATAATAATAATAATATTTATTAATCCCTGTGCGCTCAATGAACAACTTGTTCGGGGCTGGTGTGTTGCTCAAGGGCACCTCGGCAGTGCTCAGGAGGCACTAGCTGTACAGTACTCCTGGTTTTTGACCGAGTCCTGTTATTTTTTGAATGTCTTCTAAACGGCTCTACAGATAGTGCTGACATCATTCAGTGGTGGTGGTGTTGGCGTTTCCCACCTCCCTGTCCGGGGGTGTGTTCTGGTGTTGTGTGGCTGTGGTGTGTGTAGATGCTGTGTGTGTTTGCTGCAGTGCAGCAGGCTGGATTGTGCTGCTGCCTCTGTCTGCCCCTACTCTCTCCACGCCAACTGTCCTCTTACTGCATTCGTTTTCTGTGTGGTTGTTTTGACAGTGGAACGCTTCCAAAAGGTTTTGTTTGCTGTGAGGAAAATAAAATAAAAGAATGGAACTAGCCTGAGATCTTTGGTCGGATTCATCCAGTCCAGCGAATCCACAGCTGTTGCGTTCCTTTTCTTTCCCAGTACAACAGATAGCTGCGTCAATAGATTTGAATGTAGCCCTTTGGAAGTTCTTATTTTCACACCTGTTCTCACATCACTTGTTTTCACATCAGCATTTTGAATTCAGTTCCTACTGTTTTAGCCAGAGATGGAGGTAGAGATGGTGCGTGAGGCAGATTTTGTTGTGGTTGCCATTCGTGGAAGAGCAAAGAGTGAAACCATGAATTATGATGAATCAGAGACTGGATCAATCAATAACATGTCAATAATTGAGACACACAAAACGTTCCAGAGACACTTTCCCACCGGGGAACTCCATGAACAGTCTCACTTCCTGCTGTGTGCCATGAAGGCGTGATTCAGGTTCCCATTCCACCGACACCTTTTAGCCACGACATGACAACACTTGACATTTGTGGTGGGTCACATCCAGTCAGCTGGGGGGTGTCAGCGCTATCTATGGGACATTATTATCTGCATGTTGGAAAGGTTCTGGGAGCTGGTTGGAGGTGGACTGGCATGAGGTGTGTGTGTGTGTGTGTGTGTGTGTGTGTGTGTGTGAGAGAGCTTTTGTAAGGGCCTGTGCCCGTCTGTGATTGGGTTAAAAACATGGTTCTAAACTCATCATGAGCTGTAGGAAAATATTCTGATTTGTGGATTTATTTTATCTTTCTGGATCATTTTGAGAACTCGGTCTAGAATCAGTTTGTTCTCATCCTGCTATGGAGGCCACCTCTTTTGTTCAGATTGTGGAGCGGCACGTTCGACAGGCGCTGAAGGCTGGAGAGGAGCGTGGTGAGTTCCACGGAGCGCTGGGAGAGATATTGAGTCGACACAATTACAGTTTTTACACAATTAATACACTTGTTCCCTTGAAGAAAGTCAGCTGTGTGCAGCTGAACGTCATATTGATTTTGTTGACGACTCCAGATCGCTTCATTGATTGTCAGCGTGAGTGTGATTGACATGAATCGTCCACATTATATGAAAGCACAGACGACGTGAAGCACATGTCGTCTGCTTCACCAGAGGAAAACTAATCACTGCAGATCATCACAACTGAAGGTCAAACTACTGCATGTGTGTGTTTATGTTTTCTAGACTGCGTGTGTTTTGTCTCCTTTCCAATTATTTTATTAGCAGCAGCGTGCCAAAGAAGGTGAAGTCATTTTATTATGTGTGCAATGCATTCAGTTTGTTTCATAGTATTTCTCATGCATTAAATATCAGACCTGTTTTAAGGCCAAGAAGATTCCCTCTCCTCTCCTCTCCTCTCCTCTCCTCTCCTCCTCTCCTCTCCTCTCCTCTCCTCTCCTCTCCTCTCCTCTCCTCTCCTCTCCTCCATCATTAATTCTGTGATATGACTTCATTAAATAGTGGCTTTATCAGATGCCTTTACAGCATCATTCTCTATCTCTGGGTTTCGAGGCCAAACATCACAGATGCCTTTGTGTCGCTGTCAATAGATCATTTCTTGTCAGACTCTAGCGTCACACCAATGTTCAAACACGCTGCTGTATTAACTGTATTTAAAAGTGGGGGAGCACCAGATGTGTGCTGAGAACACATTAATGCCTCTGTTGTGTGAGGACAAATAGAAGTTTATGTAAATACATTGTATAATATGACAGTGAATTTAAGATGTCAAAAATATCCCGGCCATCCTGGTGGGTGAGTGTGAATGGTGACGATGGTGAACAACCTTGGCAAAACATAGCAAATAGGAATATTACTGTAAAGATAGGGTTTTTTTCCCCTTCATGTTGAGTCCTATTGTGACTGATACCTTTGTGAAAGTTAAGCACCGGTTTTATGATACCAATAAAAAACACTCACCCTCTGGTACAATTTAAAAAAGAAAAGTTCACAACTAAAAGAAAACCTGCTGCTACTAGGCAGTAAGTGTTGGATTAAATAAATTATTTTCTGTCATAACATCAGACACATGAATAAACCTCTTTTTTAATTGTACGCTCTGGATGACAGTCTTTATAACACACATTCAACATTTTTATTGGGCCAAATATTGTGATGAACACCTTACTATTGTAGTTTTATTTGCAAAACTTTCATCAGATATTCATCAAAGACGTTTTCCAAGTGAAAGATCTTCCTGAATTTGTCTGTAGGTGTTAATGTCAGACCCTGTGTGTGTAATGACGACTGTCAACCATCAAAGACAACTCTCCAGTGAATTATTATATATTATTATACTGGTTTTAATGTATTGGGACGTGGTTTTCTCCCAGCATGCTCTCTGCTCACTTGTCTTTCCTGCTATTGTTGGATGTAAATACATCTTCATTTTATGCTGCATATAACCAGAACTAACGTCAGTTACATTCAAACCACAGATGTTGTTCATGTCTAAGCTTTAATTAATATGTTATATTCACATCCTGGCAGCGGTGTGTGTCCTACTGATGTGCTGATGGATCTCTATTTTTTAAGCTTTTTAATGTCTAATCAGCCTCAGCCTCTCCTGTGGTCTTCTTATCTGTTTGCAGTGCACTTTATTTCCTCTCCCTTCTCACCTCTGGTGGATCACTTTTCCCTTAAGGGGCAACATTTCCATTCCCAGGCCTGCACCAAATGACCTGTCAGTAAAATCTGATCTTTTAGATGGAGCAGGTCTGATCCTTTGAATGCCAAAGACATGTTGATGGGGTCCAAACATCCTCCTGGTGCCCTGAAACCCACCAGGGCAGCAGGAATAGGTGTCAGAAGAGCGACTGTACCGTATGCAGTAACTCTAGATTCTGTTGACACCGACAAAGGAAGCTGAGACAGCGGAGCTGCAGGCGTCTGGCCGTCACCGCATCAGCATCTCTGAGCAGAGAGAATACAGCTGGAATAGGGATGGGCTGCAATAATGGACCAACATGAGCAAAGTGTGTGTCAGGATTCCTGTCGCTAGAGAGAACTTCAATCCAAACACAAAACACAAAAAAGTTCTGGTTCTTTCCAAAAATGCACTGACATAAAAAATAGTCAGAGACCAAAGTATTTCTTCAACACAGGTTTACTTGTCGACAAGGGGACAAAAAGAAAAAAGTCCAAAGAGGAGTGAATCTCCACAGTTTTTATACATGAAATTGCATGTCATTGGTTACATCATTACGGGTGGAGTTGAGACAGAAGAACATAGGAATCAATTACCATATAAGGATTAAATGTCCACAACACAGTACAGCAGAATATATGTTTTTCTTTAATAGAAGACAGTTCCCATAACAGGACATTGCATGATTTAAGGGAGGGGGTCACTGTGCCCCTTGCAACATTTATTTTTGGTGTGACAGTTAACAGATAGCAGGAGAGAAACTGTGAGTGCACAATCAGGACACGAATCAGTCAGAACGTCTTCATCTGTATCAGTTAGAAAAACTTTCCACTGAGAACTTGTGACCTTTCTATTCCCTCGCTGCTCCTACTGTCCTGAGAACACACTGAAAAAGTTGTTATAATGTGATTAAAAGGCATAACATATATTTACATATCAACAGTGTGTCAGATCTGAGACTAAAATGAGAGGAGAATTGAACCCAGCTCCCTCCTGGACCTTTTTGATAAAAAAAACATCTTTCTGTCTGTTAGAAATAACACAACTTCTGGAAAAAGAAGCAGTGTTTCCTTTTCTGTCCTGTGTGTAGTCCAGGGGTGAGTCGTTTCAGTGATGACACTGTTGCGTGATATTAGATTAATGTCACCAGTTCATCAGATGCACTGTTCCACAGTCAACATGTCAAACTGAGGATCACCGTTACCATTTTAAACAGATCATATTTTGATCTTTAGACTTTTATTTTGTCAGCCTTCTAAAATAGAGTGATACATTGTAATGACATTATTTTTCTCATACAGGAAGGCTTTTCAGTTTGTCTGATTTACCTCCTGTTTCTTGAAGGTCTCCCTACTATCAGGTCAGGATTACAGTGAAGGTGTTTCAGACACTTCTGGACTAGTTTGTGCTGTTTTTCCAAAAGGAGAGATGTGTTCCCCCTGACTTATAATATATTTAACCCACCAAAAGAAAATCCCTCAAAGCTTTCTGTTAGGTCTTGAATCTCACTCTGTTTGGTTAGAGTCAGTTTTCAACATGTTTTATTTTTGCATTGAAAGCATACGAGCATATTGTTTCACTGAGTACACGGAAGCACAATATCTGACATCCATACATTATCTCATTATCTTATAGACGACACGACTACGACACTGTAAGACACTTCATGGTGTTCAACTAGAAAATCTACGTAGTTCACCTGCTGCCCTGAAAATAAATAAGTAAATTAAATCAACTTGAAGACAACCATTATAGTAAACAACGTTATAGTATGTCGTATATATACAGTATACAACAGTACAATAATCCATTGTTCCTCGCGGTTAATGTGTTCCAGGAACAACCCGAAAAATGAAATTCTGCGATATAGTGATGAACTATTTATCTTATTATTTATGGTAATTTAAACATTTCTGAACCCCCCCATACTGACATTAAAACACCTTCTCTCTGTACTACCTTTAAAACACTCTGATAGACTGTTTAAAGCACTTTGGTGTCTCACGAGACTCACAGAACGTAGCGCCCCTGGTCTGACAAACCGTCTTGGTTCAGGTGTGTGTGTGTGTGTGTGTGTGTGTGTGTGTGTGTGTGTCCACACGGGTTCTGAATAAATCCTCTTGTCAGAATGTTTG
The DNA here is from genome assembly GCA_013358685.1 of Antennarius maculatus. Classification (NCBI taxonomy): domain Eukaryota; kingdom Metazoa; phylum Chordata; class Actinopteri; order Lophiiformes; family Antennariidae; genus Antennarius; species Antennarius maculatus. The sequence continues at coordinate 144,333 of CM023618.1, read as the reverse complement.
ATTCACACCAGTCCTCATCTGATTACCCAGTTTATGTGGGGTGTTGGCAGCAACACTGATGGTAAGGTTGCGTCCAGTAACTGACAAGGACACGCAGCGTAGCTCCAAGGTCTCCATGTCATACCCACCCCACACAGGCCAGATCCCAGACGGTGTGTGTTCATGTGTGTGTGGAGCTGATCCTGTTAGAAGTACTGGGATAAAAATAGCATGAGGAACAGTTCACTTAACATGATCTGTTATAAAGGAGGACACCTGAGGGTTAATGGTATTGTTCTTAAACTACAACATAAGCAAAGAACCACTGGTGAGTAGAGGCCACAGATATCCATGCTGGGTTTAAGGAGTCACTTTCCTGTCAATCTCCTCCATTGAATATGTGCAGTCAGTCAGGTTTTCAAGCGGTCTGGCAGGTCCAAAATGCTTTAAAGAGTCTTCAGTATGAGGTGATTCATTCACACACATGATCACATGACATGACAGAAGGCAGTAAACATGAACCTGCTGATGTATGACTTGTGTGGATGGTGGAAGTGTAACTCATACACTTTATCCACATTATGTCTGTGTGAACGGCAATTTATGGGGTCTTTCATGGTTCAGTAAATCACACTGCAGGTAGAGGGTCAGACAGTGTGTCCCTACCCGTCTCACTGCAGGTAGAGGGTCAGACAGTGTGTCCCTACCCGTCTCACTGCAGGTAGAGGGTCAGACAGTGTGTCCCTACCCGTCTCACTGCAGGTAGAGGGTCAGACAGTGTGTCCCTACCCGTCTCACTGCAGGTAGAGGGTCAGACAGTGTGTCCCTACCCGTCTCACTGCAGGTAGAGGGTCAGACAGTGTGTCCCTACCCATCTCACTGCAGGTAGAGGGTCAGACAGTGTCCCTACCCGTCTCACTGCAGGTAGAGGGTCAGACACTGTGTCCCTACCCGTCTCACTGCAGGTAGAGGGTCAGACAGTGTCCCTACCCGTCTCACTGCAGGTAGAGGGTCAGACAGTGTCCCTACCCGTCTCACTGCAGGTAGAGGGTCAGACAGTGTGTCCCTACCCGTCTCACTGCAGGTAGAGGGTCAGACAGTGTGTCCCTACCCATCTCACTGCAGGTAGAGGGTCAGACAGTGTCACTACCCGTCTCACTGCAGGTAGAGGGTCAGACAGTGTGTCCCTACCCGTCTCACTGCAGGTAGAGGGTCAGACAGTGTCCCTACCCGTCTCACTGCAGGTAGAGGGTCAGACAGTGTGTCCCTACCCGTCTCACTGCAGGTAGAGGGTCAGACAGTGTCCCTACCCGTCTCACTGCAGGTAGAGGGTCAGACAGTGTGTCCCTACCCGTCTCACTGCAGGTAGAGGGTCAGACAGTGTGTCCCTACCCGTCTCACTGCAGGTACAGGGTCAGACAGTGTGTCCCTACCCGTCTCACTGCAGGTAGAGGGTCAGACAGTGTGTCCCTACCCGTCTCACTGCAGGTAGAGGGTCAGACAGTGTCCCTACCCGTCTCACTGCAGGTAGAGGGTCAGACAGTGTGTCCCTACCTGTCTCACTGCAGGTAGAGGGTCAGACAGTGTCCCTACCCGTCTCACTGCAGGTAGAGGGTCAGACAGTGTGTCCCTACCCATCTCACTGCAGGTAGAGGGTCAGACAGTGTCCCTACCTGTCTCACTGCAGGTAGAGGGTCAGACAGTGTCCCTACCCGTCTCACTGCAGGTAGAGTGTCAGACAGTGTGTCCCTACCCGTCTCACTGCAGGTACAGGGTCAGATAGTGTCCCTACCCGTCTCACTGCAGGTAGAGGGTCAGACAGTGTGTCCCTACCCGTCTCACTGCAGGTAGAGGGTCAGACAGTGTGTCCCTACCCGTCTCACTGCCGGTAGAGGGTCAGACAGTGTGTCCCTACCCGTCTCACAGCAGGTAGAGGGTCAGACAGTGTGTCCCTACCCGTCTCACTGCAGGTAGAGGGTCAGACAGTGTGTCCCTACCCGTCTCACTGCAGGTAGAGGGTCAGACAGTGTGTCCCTACCCGTCTCACTGCAGGTAGAGGGTCAGACAGTGTCCCTACCCGTCTCACAGCAGGTAGAGGGTCAGACAGTGTGTCCCTACCCGTCTCACTGCAGGTACAGGGTCAGACAGTGTGTCCCTACCCGTCTCACTGCAGGTAGAGGGTCAGACAGTGTGTCCCTACCCGTCTCACTGCAGGTAGAGGGTCAGACAGTGTGTCCCTACCCGTCTCACTGCAGGTAGAGGGTCAGACAGTGTGTCCCTACCCGTCTCACTGCAGGTAGAGGGTCAGACAGTGTGTCCCTACCCGTCTCACTGCAGGTAGAGGGTCAGACAGTGTGTCCCTACCCGTCTCACTGCAGGTAGAGGGTCAGACAGTGTCCCTACCCGTCTCACTGCAGGTAGAGGGTCAGACAGTGTGTCCCTACCCGTCTCACTGCAGGTAGAGGGTCAGACAGTGTGTCCCTACCCGTCTCACTGCAGGTAGAGGGTCAGACAGTGTCCCTACCCGTCTCACTGCAGGTACAGGGTCAGACAGTGTGTCCCTACCCGTCTCACTGCAGGTAGAGGGTCAGACAGTGTGTCCCTACCCGTCTCACTGCAGGTAGAGGGTCAGACAGTGTGTCCCTACCCGTCTCACTGCCCTGTGGCACAACGTGATGGACAAACTATAAGGCAACAGCTACAATATGCTACATATAGCCATTACTCTGTAATGTCAATGTGTGTGTGTGTGTGTGTGTGTGTGTGTGTGTGTGTGTGCACAGTATGTTAACTGTTGGTACTAACTGCAGTGACTCTTAACATTGGATGTTATCAGTCACCCTGACGCCTACACGGGTTTCATTGTCAGTTTTGGACTCTATATTTATATTTCTGTCACTATTCACCAGTATATAGTTTGTATATAGTTTACTGTCTTATTTTCATTAGTGAGCGTTTAAACACTCTAATGTACTCCTGAACACAGAGCTAAAGATGTCACCAGTCATTTGTTTCTGGGTCTTTGCCAGTGAAACAAAAACCTGGAGGAATAAAGTCGACTTGCTGCTGGTAGTAGAGTAGAATTAGACTGAAGAGCCGTTCCCACCAAGAACAAACACTGTACCATTGACCATAAATATACTGTATTATAAACCAAACTCAGATGGCTGAGTCCACAAACAGCTAGGAAGACGGTGGTGGTGTTAAATATAATCTGGTGTATCTCATAGTGAAGAACCATAAAAATGTTAAATGCTGTTAAAATAATATTCACGTTATTTATTCACAGCTCAGTTGAGTCAGAGTAGCTTTCATTTTATTGATCATGAACAGAAACATCCATAGGTGGAAAAAAGGGTAATACTGAAAAAAACATGATAATATAACATTTTTACATATTGTTGAAGATTTTATAAAATAATTTCGTATGTTGCAGAACTAAAAGTATCACAGAATTTGCACAAAGATTATACAGAAACACCGTATCCTCTATGTAAACTCGTGTTTCCACCTCAGTCTATGCTGCAAATGCTGCTTGGACTAAAATGTGTTTTTCGTGCTGAATCTTTGGTTAAGGCAGGGAAGGCATTAACTATTCAACAGTGTGTAATCTAAAAAAACAATACTGTGAAATATTCATTGTGGATTTGTGTTATTTTTTGATAAAGTGCATGTTTTTACATGAATTGCCAATTGTGGAGTATTTTTGCTTTTACTAAATGCCTATTTGCACCTGTGGAGTATCTGTGCTGCCCCTCCCTCCTCCTGTGGTCACTGCTCAGGTGTGAATGTTTTCTGTTTGTGCTGATGCATCTGATAAAAGCTGTTTGTCTGTCGTCAGCCTGGGGAGACATGATTCTTAATATCCCTGTCGGAGTTGAAACAGTTGATAAAATTTTAAAATTTATTAAAAAAAATAAGACATCCAGCTGATACCTGAACATATCCAGACTCTGAGGTCTCACCTGGGCTCAGACAAACTCCAACCGTTGGTTTGTTCGTATGATGATGATGGTACTTTTTTTTCCTTGAGGACATTCTGTGTCCTTTTTCCTTACAACTATTTTTCCTAATATTCTTGTTTTATTAATCCTAAATGTCAGTCCCCTGTAATGAATGGGTTTTCTGTTGCTGTTACAAGAAAAGGTTAATCACAGGTTAAGATAAAATATTGCATTATTAAGTCCCATAAAGGGAAATTCCCAAAAGTATGGCAGGTGTGTGTGTGTGTGCGTGTGTGCGTGTGTGTGTGCGTGTGCGTGTGTGTGTGTGTGTGTGTGTGTGTGTGTGTGTGTGTGTGTGCGTGCGCGGGCATGAAGAAATGCAAAGGAAACAAGGACAAACCTGTGTTTACAGCGCAATAGCTTTGTGTTTTGTGTGTTTTTTAATCAGTGTTGGGCCGTGCATTTCACACCTAGGGCTTCAGTGATGTCCTACTTAGTCAAACTTGCATTAATACATCCCATAATACTATACTATGTATTAAAAATTTTAATTCACCTCCGTATTTTCACATCCATTCAGTGTCTTGATGTCTTCGGGTCTCAACTCACCCAGGGTGACCTGTAGGGGAGCAAAGACTGTTCCCGAGACATACAGGTCACATCAACATATACTCACACGTGTTTGTGCATGCACTAGTGCCAACCTATTGCCCACACTCCTCACTTCTAATTGGGGCACCATCGTTTCCCTCCTGAAGTCGTGTCTAGACTTGTTTGCACAAGTAAAGACTAGAGGGTGTAATGAGTCTGGGTCAGTAATATGTAAATATTTTTTTTATTTCACATGTGCGCTCCTTCTTCCATCTGCTGTCTGTTAGGTTGAATGGACCTCGTGTTGTTTGCGGTGTTTTTCAGGTTTTCCCTATGGGTATCCTGTCCACAGCAAGCACTTAAAAATAACCCTTTTTTCACTTTAAAAATACACATCAAATATAAAGCAAGCAGCCTAATACAGCTTTTACAGGTTCTTTAAGCAGTGAGTGCACACATGTATGTGCGCTGGGCTGTGCCTGCCTGGTAAAGTTGAATACAGTCCAGCAGCTGTTGCTTGCACTCTGCTGATTAATATCTTATGAATTTAACCCCATTTTAGAACATGGAGCAGGATGCAAGTCTGTTTCCTGTTGTGGGTTGGAACACATGGGAGAATGGCTCTGAAGGTACAGTAAGGACCTCATTAACAACAGTATACAGGGCAATGTTTGGGTTTTTTGTGTTCTACTTTTATATAAATAAATAATTATATATATGTATATGTATATGATATTATATATCATATATATATCATATCATATGTAATATATATATGATATATACATCTCATATATTAGATGTAATATCTTATATTTCCACATACATTTTGCAGTTTTTTTAAAGGACACTCAGTAGGTTGCAGGCCATGTGCTCACAAGTGATGAATGCATGCTAAAGACAGAGAAAACATGTTCGAAAAGAGGTGTGATTGTCTAAAGAGCACATGGCTTATAATACAGACTTGTTTTAAGCCAGCGGTACTGTATATTAATGTAAGATGAGGCGCGAGCAGGTTCTGTCTGCTTCATTCATCCAGCTGGAGCTTCATGCATATGAATGAGATTTCCATTCTTAATATATTCTCTTATTCTGTTGATGAAGTCATTGAGCACTCACTATGTTTATTCACTGCCTGGTTAGAGTGATTACTGAGCATAAAATGGAACGCATGGCGCAGGAGCGCTAAAGGCATATCAGCACATGTGCTGTTTACACGTAAAGATATACACGCTGGTGGTGGAGCTGAAACAAGTGCTAACGTGGTTTCATGAAATGCCATTGATAGTTGAGATATTTGCTTTTCATAAAGTTTAGTCCCATTGAAACTGTAAAGCCGTTAAAGTGAATGAATGAATGAATGAATGAATGAATGAATGAATGTTACTTTGGCCATTTTGGTTTGGATTTTGTTGAAAAAACAATATGAATGAACAAAATCCTATTATTTTCTTTGGATCCATTCCTCCTGAGCTCAGGTCGGTCTCAGTATTAATCCCAGCTGATGAAGCCGTGGCTTCACTCTGACGTCTGTCTCATAATGTAAGGAGGCTCATTAGTAAGGAGAACGTCCAGGACAATATTCTCTTTATTCTCATCTATGATTAACTTGGAATTAAACAGAATTTCTTAAAAACACTGGATAAGAAGCATGTGGGTGAAAACATTGCTAACAGTTGAGAGAGAAGCACTTTTCATTCCTCCTTGATCATTACATAAACTACTGCATATTTTGTTCAATAGATCTTTGATAATAAATCATTCATCTTTAGCTTCTTGTCTCAAAGTATTTTGAAGGTTGATTTGATTGATTATTATCACTTTAAACCAGTGTTGGGCCGTGCATTTCACATCTAGGCCTTCAGTGATGCTATCCTTAGTCAAACTTGCATCAATACATCCCATAATACTGTGAGCAACTCCCACCGCTGCCACCAATGTAGCGTTCAGGACTGAGGTGTTTATTACTTCTCTCAAATGGGACAAAAACCGGCGTCAGCTCCACTCCTTTTATTGTCACTGGTACAGTAGACGTCACACAACTACGTCACAACAAACCCACTGAAATCACCATCATTAAGACACCACAGCTGGAGAAAGGAAACACAGACACACACTAACACACTACTAGATGTTCCATCACCTCTATCAGGTATAAAACAGGCTATTTTCCAGCAGGGACACAAGTCTCTTTGTGTATTTCACTACAATCACAAGAGCACCACATTATTTATACACAATGCAGAAGAGCAACAATTTTTTTTTCATTTTTAGTATATTTGTCATTTTATTTCCTAATAATTCATTTAATATAAATTAAATTAAAGTACAAGAACATTAAATATGAAAACTGATATAAATGAAATGCTTGTACTCACAGAAACAGCTGTTCAAACGGCTCATTTAAACACAAAATCCATTCTCCTTTGTTTCCTCAAGAACACTCTACTAACTAGAACAGGTTAGCTAGAACAGGTTAACCAGAACAGGTTAACTAGTTCAGGTTAGCTAGAACAGGTTAACTAGTTCAGGTTAGCTAGAACAGGTTAGCTAGAACAAGTTAGCTAGAACAGGTTAGCTAGTTCAGGTTAGGTAGAACAGGTTAAATAGAACATGTTAGCTAGAACAGGTTAGCTAGAACAGGTTAACTAGAACAGGTTAACTAGAACAGGTTAGCTAGAACAGGTTAACTAGTTCAGGTTAGCTAGAACAGGTTAATTAGTTCAGGTGAGCTAGAACAGGTTAAATAGAACAGGTTAGCTAGAACAGGTTAGCTAGAACAGGTTAGCTGGAAGAAGTTAGCTAGAGCAGGTTAGCTAGAACAGGTTAGCTGGAACAAGTTAGCTAGTTCAGGTGAGCTAGAGCAGGTGAGCTAGAACAGGTGAACTGGAACAGGTTAACTAGAACAGGTTAGTTAGAACAGGTTAACTAGAAGAGGTTAACTAGAACAGGTTAACTAGAACAGGTTAGTTAGAACAGGTTAGCTAGAACAGGTTAGCTAGAACAGGTTAGCTCCTTCAGGGATCTGACCCTCGTCTCACTAGAGCTTCTCTTCAAATGCGCGTCTGCATAGCCTCTCCATAGCCCCGCCTTCTCAGAGTGAGTATCCAATCACAGGACATGTAAGTGTCAGGTGAATGTGAGGCCAGCTAGAAGGCCTTAGTGTCGCCAACTCGTGATCTGATTGGTTATCGCGTCTGTCTATTAACTATATGTTCCCTTCACTGACAGTGCAGACAGACCTGCATTCTAGATTCTGAAGGTCCTGGGCAGATTTCATTCAACCTGGCAACACAAGCTAGCTGAATTCTGATTGGATAGAACCCCTCTAATCTAAAAATAGAACACTGACTCAGTGTTGGCCTATGTCATATTATATCCAAATGTATAATTATATATTTATAGATATATCTGAATATTTTTATTGAAGGAAAATGCATTAAAATACAATTGACTTTTATCATAAATATTCTCATGATTTGTGGTTATGTTAGACCAGCAGAGAAGGTCTTGCTGGCCCTGACTGCCCACCACTGCTTTAAACATAGTTTATCACCAATAACCCATCAGTTATATTTCCCTGTGCTGCACATGAAAAACAGAACAATAAAAACTGGTGAATAAATACATTTAATAATAAAATCTTACACCGGGGTGACATTTGACGTGAGTTGTTGACTCTTGTGTCTCCATGTTGTTGTGTTCTTTGGACTTTTCACTTACCATATTAAATTTTTTATTTTACAAGTGAACTTCACCAGTTGCAAAAGAGTTAACCGTGTAGGAGTGAAGTGGCCGGTACCAATGAGAGAGAAATATGGGGGGTGCGGGGTGGGGAGCCCCGTCACAGCAGGATGTGATGTTTATTCCTGCTAATGCTACGTGCATGTTTGATAAACCGTCGGAGTGGGGAAGGAAGTGGCTTAAAAGTGTTGTTCCATTAAAGTTTCTGCATGCATACCTCATGTTATCCGCTGTGCAGACATGCGTACATGTATGCATTCTTTATGTAGCCTGAGTGAATTGTCGAAAGACTTCCTCCCGTCTCACTCGTGTCCTACATCAAACTGCAGCAGCCATGCTGTGTGTCTGAGGGGGCACGTTCCATTTCAGTATTCATGTGAGTGTGAGTCTGACTTATAGCGGTGGAGATTCTGCCTTCAGATAGGAATGGCATCCATCCAGACCGGAGCGCCGCCGCTCTGATGAATCTTTATCAGCCAAGAGTCTCCCCTCAGCAAATCCACCTCACCACGGTCTGATGGAGCGTGTTATATTCACCCACCCCGTCCTCTCTCTGCCTTTTTATGTGCATTTTTATCTGTGTGTGTGTGTGTGTGTGTGTGTGTGTGTGTGTGTTATACTTGTGTTTTTACAGTGTGGGTAGTCTTCTCTACCACCAGACGTGTTGCAAACCAGAAGCAACATTCAAAAGCATTTCATGACAAGATATTCTACATGCACCAAGACAAGATTGATGAAACAATCATCAAGATGAATGAATGAATGAATGAATGAATGAATGAATGAATGAATGAATGAATGAATGAATGAATGAATGTATGAATGAATTTCTAAACGATGTTCATAAAGTGATCTTAGTCCCAGGTTCTCAGTAGCAGTACAAGCAGCAGTTATTTGCAGTGACGACTCAGAGTTCTGCATTAGAGAATTGAGGATTTTGATCGGCTTTTCGACTTTGGGGCGAGAGGTGGGGAGAGGTTTGGGACATGCCCCCGGTGCACCGAGGAGCTGCTTTTACCCCAATGATCCCATTAAAACACCCGTGTTAAGATGTTGAAAGGCAAACCTGAGCTAAATGTAACTACACCTAATAAAATGTAATTAAAAACCTGTCGTCTTGATTGAGTCCTATTGCATCACGATGCCCTGCTGACTCAGCATTATCTTGGAGCATCTTGACTGATGGGCCCCCATGTTGGCCACGCTCCCCATCACGGGACATCTGAGCTGCGAGTTGGGTTTCTAGAAACCCTCATTGTGTAACCCTCCTACTGGAGTTTATTTTGTAGGCACACATGTGTTTCTTCCTGGATGGGGGGGCAGCTGAGACCATCTCTTAAACATTGTTAGAATTCAGAGCCAACAGATGATTGGTGTGGTGGGGCGCTGGCTCGTTAGAACCGGTCCTCCTCCTCATGCTGGCTCCTGAAGCATCCACTCCTTTGCCCCCCATGAGGGCTGAGAATGGATCAATTCCTGTCCTGTTTGAAGAGGACGAGCCAGTAACGCAGCGAAGCGTCTCCAAACAAACGTTTGTCTTGTTAGAATTACATTCCACACACACACAAACTGACGCTTTAATTCAGTAGTTCTGTGCCTTCCTCTGCTCCCGTCATCCTCTCACACAAACCCACTCAGCCCTGTTCTCTTTGCCTCTGTACCCCCCCCCCCCCCCGGTGCATATGGAATCTCTAAGAATAGCTCTGTCACCTGATGGGCCTGATAATACCGTATTGATGCCAGCCCACGCCGCCCCGCCCCGCCCTGTGTGGGAGACGACGCTGCAAAGGGAGCAGCCAAGTGACCTCATAGGTGTCTGTTTATCTGCCTGTTCCTCACCAGGAGGCGGGGGTCAGGGGGTCACTGTCATCCAGAGCCATGTAGATGACACTGCTGCTGATTGGTTCAGCTACACACAAGGAGTGGAGGACCCCCCCCACAGCTCTCTCCGTACTTTCTGTTTGAGTTGTTGTGTCTCATTCTGTTTCTTATTTCCCTTCCCTGTTCTCTGTGTTCAGTCACCATCTCACATCGGTCTGCTCCTCTTTCTTCTCTCTGACTCACCATCAGTATCTGTGTGTACACTTAACCTTTAGGTGTGTTTCTCTGCCTCTCACCACCCTGCACTGATCACACACGGCTCGTCTGTGATGACACGTGGTGTATTCAGTGGAAACTCTTCTGTCAGAGAGCCATGGAGGACGGAGACGCAGAGCGGAAAGATTTATCTCTCTCTGTGCTGATAATCTGGTTCAACATTTTCAAAAGATGATATTTGAGTTAACGTGGAGCTTCCCTGGATGAGTGTGAGTCAGACCTGCACAGAAATAACACTTCTTGTGTTTTGGGTCTTCTCACAGACAGAAAAATGATGTCATTTTCGTGAGACCTTTGCAGTATACGTTCTCCATAACCAGGTACTCATCATTAATGGTGAATACCTGACTGCTTCCTGTTGGGATCACAGGCTCTGCTCTATGGAGGTTTAACCCCTTCCTCACTGACAGGACCTCCTCAGCTCATCTGTGGAAATCCTCCTCTAATACTGCCCCAAATATTCCCGGAGTTCCCCAAGGGTCTACTTTAGGTCCAGTTTGTTCCTACTCCACATGCTGCCACTAGGTTAAAGTTTAAGGACATATATTTCCTTTCAACATCATTTCAACATCAGTAGTAACATCATTCATTAAGAATGATGTTACTACTACTAGGATACTTGTAGGAGGTCACATAAATATTCTATATCTTAATGAGAACAAAACCTAGAACATTGTGTTGGAAAAAGACACCTCTAATGCTAACAAACACCCAGCGTTTGTTCTCCTGCCAAAAAGCTTGGTGTCATTTTTGACAGCAGCCTAAAATTCAACAGGTTATCACAGTTATAAAGAAATCCTTTTTCTAGCTGACGATCTTGGCAAAGATTAAATTATTTGCCCCTCTGAGCAAATAATTCACATTTTTTTTAATTCCTCATTAATTCAGCTAGACCCCTGCATCAGTGAATCACCGTTAGGTCGCCTACAGCTGGTCCAGAATGCTGCAGCATGTTTTCTTTTGGGCAGGAAGTGTGAACGCATCACTCCTGTTCTGGTCTCATTCCAATCGAATTGATTTAATAGTTGTACTTTTTGAATCTCTACATGGGCGCCTCAATATTTCACAGATCTGCTCTGCACCCACGCTCCTGCTTGTGGACTGAGATCAGCCAATCACAGCTGCTGGACCCAAAGACCCGGTAAAATGTTTTCTGCAGAGGGCCATCCTTACGGTTAACATTAACAAAATTAGTCAGATACACGTAAATAGGTCTGATAATTCAATGTAAAAAAAATTACATTACAACTTTCCATTAATGGATCTTCATTTATTTTTTACCAAATCAAACGTTTCCCCTCAACTTCTTTAAAGAAATATTCACTTTCCCAACATGTCTGATATTTTCTGCACCCACTTTTTATCTTCCGTTTCTTTGATTTTGTCATTTTTGGTTTTCTATTAGAAGTTTTTTCATTGATTAATGTGGAGGAAGAGCCTTCAGTATTGACAAGTCTTCAATGAATACGGTGGCGCCACTTGTGGTGAAACTGAGAATTACAACTGAGACAAGTGCAAATTTCCTGCGCGGCCCATATCCTGTTATATTTTTATAATTTACTGTGGGTCGATTAAAAATGGATGCATGGGGGGCCGTTGGCCACGGGCTGTAGTTTGGACCCCCCTGGATTAGTTTACAGTATTAGTTCATTTGTGAAGCCTGAATTAGCTCTGCCTTGTAGTGATCTTTTGGGTTTTCATGTTCATCTGTTGGTTTGTACACTACACTAAAACTGCTGCACTGATTTCCATGAAAGTTCCTGGGGGGGCTGGACATCTGGGATGGAAAATTAAAATTTGGCGTGGATCTGGTTGAAAATCTGTGGAATTTTTCAAGGTGCTCGCACGGATGCTGTCAGCCAATAGAATGTGCGTACGGTATCACGTGACTACCTATTAAAAATCCGTGATGTAGTGAAGCCGTGCATCTTGAAGCACAGATAAATGAGGGATTACTGTATTCTTTAAAGCAATACTTGCACGGTTTTGAATGAAAAATCACTTACTTGATGTTTTTCTCTGTTTTAAATGGAATATGTTTGGACAGCTAGTTGTCACATAGAAATTTGAATGTGTCAGACCTGATCAATGAGCAAATTTATGATGAAAACTATTATACAGTATATCTAGAAACACAAAATACTGAAAATATTTCAAATAAATATTTTTTTCCCTTTTTTAGAAAGCTGCTGTATTTGTTTTAGTGTAGCAGCAGAGAGCGGTGCAGCAGCATCGCTTGTGTTTTACCCTGGGGAAGAGACTTGTCACATGTTTTATTCCTCCCCATTCAAGACAAGTAACTGTTGTGTAATTATGACATAGTGCAGTTCGTGTGTGTCACTCTCTTTAATGATAAGTGACTGGACAGAGGATTGGCCTTGTCGTTACTTCTTCATGCTTTATTCATGCTGACTGTACAAGGAAACTGCATCGAGACGCATCATTCTGGATCTACAGAGAGAAGCTTTTTCTGTAGATGAGGTGACACAGGGGTCAGCACGTGTTTAATAATGCAATATATATGTTTGTGTAACATTTAAGTATTTTTTCCGTCCTCATCTGTTGTTCTATTTGCATAATCCATCCCAGTTACAAAGGTTTTGCAGTGTATACTGAATACCACATTATTATTAATAATAATAATAATAATAATATACATAATACCACATTAAAATGCACATCAATTTTGGAAAAATGATTTAATTGAAACCATATACAGTAAAGGGCGGTGCAGTGGTGCAGTGGGTAGCGCCGTGGCCAAACAGCAGCAAAAGTATGCTTTGAGCAAAACTACATTTCCCACAATGCAGTAATTCAGCTCATTTTAAGTCTGACTAAACGTAGTGAACAAAGTTAACGTCCTAACTTGTGTCTGATGTTATTTTTCTTTATTGATTGATAGTTTGATCCTTGATTGATGGAGTTCTGTGGGTTTAATAACCTGACAAATGAAAAGGATTTATGTTAGAACAGAGAAACAAACAAACATGTTTTTTCTGTCTAACTGTAATGTTTGGAACTAGAATAAGTCAGAAATTCACTGATTTAACATTAAGGAGTAGTTACATTTAGTTACATTACATTGAGTTACATTTAGTTACATTTATTAGTTACATTAAGGAGTAGTTACATTTAGTTACATTACATTGAGTTACATTTAGTTACATTCATTAGTTACATTAAGGAGTAGTTACATTTAGTTACATTACATTGAGTTACATTTAGTTACATTTATTAGTTACATTAAGGAGTAGTTACATTTAGTTACATTTATTAGTTACATTAACGAGTAGTTACATTTAGTTACATTTCATTGAGTTACATTTAGTTACATTTATTAGTTACATTAAGGAGTAGTTACATTTAGTTACATTACATTGAGTTACATTTAGTTACATTTATTAGTTACATTAAGGAGTAGTTACATTTAGTTACATTACATTGAGTTACATTTAGTTACATTTATTAGTTACATTAAGGAGTAGTTACATTTAGTTACATTACATTGAGTTACATTTAGTTACATTTATTAGTTACATTAAGGAGTAGTTACATTTAGTTACATTACACTGAGTTACATTTAGTTACATTTATTAGTTACATTAAGGAGTAGTTACATTTAGTTACATTACATTGAGTTACATTTAGTTACATTTATTAGTTACATTAAGGAGTAGTTACATTTAGTTACATTACATTGAGTTACATTTAGTTACATTTATTAGTTACATTAAGGAGTAGTTACATTTAGTTACATTACATTGAGTTACATTTAGTTACATTTATTAGTTACATTAAGGAGTAGTTACATTTAGTTACATTACATTGAGTTACATTTAGTTACATTTATTAGTTACATTAAGGAATGGTTACATTTAGTTACATTACATTGAGTTACATTTAGTTACATTTATTAGTTACATTAAGGAGTAGTTACATTTAGTTACATTACATTGAGTTACATTTAGTTACATTTATTAGTTACATTAAGGAGTAGTTACATTTAGTTACATTTATTAGTTACGTCTGGCCCTTTGATTACATCCATTATACTGATGTGGCCCCTTGGTTAAAATGATCCATATGTTTTCCTGGAGTTATTCTTACTGTGTGAATCTTGACAGGTGTGTTTTTGTACAGGGGACCCCCTCCTGTCTTGATTTTTATTTCTGTTGGTAGCATGAAGTCTGCTCCTTTGTGCTTTCGTGTACCAACTCCTCCTTACCACATACAATGTTTGGAACAATAAAGCAATAAAGCTTGTTTCTGGTCGTGAACATGCTGACACAAAGGCCTTGATTTTCAGAGAAGTTAAATTACATATGCAGCGCAACAGTGTAATTTTTGAGTGTAATTTCCTTATCTTCTTTATAGGGATTATTTGCTTTTGCACCACATGCCCTGCTCTAATGGGACACAAATGAAAGTCGTTGACTGACAAACACTATTATACCACAAAACACACCTGGAGAGTGACGACAGGCTGCAGCATCCAAATCTGTCACTGAAAGATCAGCATGAGTTAGATTAAATGCTGACGGTTAGTGATGACATCAGTGTTGTGTAAGTAAAGTCATTGTTGTGTAGGTATTAGGTATAAGTCTCAGATTAAATGTTTAAATATTACAGCATAAAAGCCTTATTCAAATTAGCGACTGATATGCAATGATGTCAGAGATCAGGGCCGTGATTGTGTGTCAGTGTGTGTGTCAGTGTGTGTGTGTGTCAGTGTGTGTGTGTGTCAGTGTGTGTTCTTTGCGTTGTAATCTCAATAGACAGAACTCAGGATGTGTTTAAACGAGAGAACGCACCAGTGATGATGTGGCTGAGTGTTCCTGCAGAGGGACGGTTTTTCTGGCACACACCTCCTCGTCCCAAAGTGCTGTGTTTGTGTTTGTAAGTGATAAATTGGCGGATGACTATCAGGTGGCGTGTTCCCCCCCCTGTGAGTCAGCTCTGCTCTTGTTCCAGGAGGTGAGAAGCCCCCCCGGGGTTACAGACACCACAGTTACAGTCGCCTCACACCTCATTTGCTGACAGAAAGTGGCGCCCTGACTGTCTCTGACAGACTCCAGTGTGGGTGATTGACCAGTGGCGCCGCCCCCTGGACGGGTCTGTCGTGCAAAAGTGGTGAATTAAACATTAACCTGTTTGTGGGGTCCTGGCTCACACACACCAGATGGTGTTGTCACAATCATTTTATCTTAATGTGCTGTAAGCGTGGTGACGACATGAGGACACGTTTACCTCTTCCACCGGACACTGAGAAGGTTGTAGGTTCAATTCCTGGTGTGGATCGTGTGGATTCCATCCAAGATTCTCTGAAGCACAGTCCAGAAAATGACAGTGTGTGAACTGATGTGTGTGTTTCCCATGGGTGTGAATGAGGGTGTGACTGACCTGAGATGAGCCGACAACCTGCCCCACTTCTTCGTCAGGTTAGGGGGTTTAGGGGGGTGTACGCCAGCTCAGTAAACTGAGTCTTGGCCTGAGGACCACAAGTTCAAGACCCGGGTGGGCCAACGCATTTACAGTGGGAGGGGTCAGTGCTGAGGTGCCATTGAGCTAAGCACCCCCACCCCCCAACAAGCTGCTCATTCAGGGCACACCAAGACTGAGCTTCTCGTCACTTGGGCTCCCATTTGTGTATCCTCGTGTGCACCCTCACGTGTTCACGCATCAACGTTCACAACTTCATAAAAGGCTACGACCAACTGCCTCTTGTGTGTGTATCTGTGTGTGTACCTGTGTGTGTACCTGTGTGTTTATCTGTGTGTGTACCTGTGTGTGTACCTGTGTGTGTATCTGTTTGTGTACCTGTTTGTGTACCTGTGTGTGTACCTGTGTGTGTATCTGTGTGTGTACCTGTGTGTACCTGTGTGTGTACCTGTGTGTGTACCTGTGTGTGTACCTGTGTGTGTATCTGTGTGTGTACCTGTGTGTGTATCTGTGTGTGTATCTGTGTGTGTACCTGTGTGTGTATCTGTGTGTGTACCTGTGTGTGTACCTGTGTGTGTACCTTTGTGTGTACCTGTGTGTGTACCTGTGTTTATCTGTGTGTGTACCTGTGTGTGTACCTGTGTGTGTACCTGTGTGTGTACCTGTGTGTGTACCTGTGTGTGTACCTGTGTTTATCTGTGTGTGTACCTGTGTGTGTATCTGTGTGTGTAACTGTGTGTGTATCTGTGTGTGTATCTGAGTGTGTTTGTGTGTGTGTATCTGTGTGTACCTGTGTGTGTAACTGTATATGTACCTGTGTGTGTACCTATGTGTGCATCTGTGTGTGTATCTCTGTGTGTATCTCTGTGTGTATCTGAGTGTGTGTGTGTGTATCTGTGTGTGTACCTGTGTGTGTAACTGGATGTGTACCTGTGTGTGTACCTATGTGTTTATCTCTGTGTGTATCTCTGTGTGTATCTGTGTGTGTACCTGTGTGTGTACCTGTGTGTTTATCTGTGTGTGTACCTGTGTGTTTATCTGTGTGTGTACCTGTGTGTGTACCTGTGTGTTTATCTGTGTGTGTACCTGTGTGTTTATCTGTGTGTGTACCTGTGTGTGTATCTGTATCTGTGTGTGTACCTGTATGTGTATCTGTGTGTGTACCTTTGTGTGTATCAGTGTGTGTATCTGTGTGTGTACCTGTGTGTACCTGTGTGTGTACCTTTGTGTGTATCAGTGTGTGTATCTGTGTGTGTACCTGTGTCTATCTGTGTGTGTACCTGTGTGTGTACCTGTGTGTGTATCTGTGTGTGTATCTGAGTGTGTACCTGTGTGTATCTGTGTGTGTATCTGTGTGTGTACCTGTGTGTATCTGTGTGTGTACCTGTGTGTGTATCCGTGTGTGTACCTGTGTGTGTATCTGTGTGTGTACTTGTGTGTGTATCTGTGTGTGTATCTGTGTGTGTATCTGTGTGTGTACCTGTGTGTGTATCTGTGTGTGTATCTGTGTGTGTACCTGTGTGTGTATCTGTGTGTGTATCTGTGTGTATCTGTGTGTGTACCTGTGTGTGTATCTGTGTGTGTACCTTTGTGTGTACCTGTGTGTGTACCTGTGTGTGTACCTGTGTGTGTACCTGTGTGTGTACCTGTGTGTGTATCTGTGTGTGTACCTGTGTGTGTATCTGTGTGTGTACCTGTGTGTGTATCTGTGTGTGTATCTGAGTGTGTACCTGTGTGTGTATCTGTGTGTGTACCTGTGTGTGTACCTGTGTGTGTATTTGTGTGTGTACCTGTGTGTGTACCTGTGTGTGTACCTGTGTGTGTATCTGTGTGTGTACCTGTGTGTGTATTTGTGTGTGTACCTGTGTGTGTATCTGTGTGTGTACCTGTGTGTGTATCTGTGTGTGTATCTGTGTGTGTATCTGTGTATCTGTGTGTATCTGTGTGTGTATCTGTGTGTGTATCTGTGTGTGTATCTGTGTGTGTACCTGTGTGTGTATCTGTGTGTGTATCTGAGTGTGTACCTGTGTGTGTATCTGTGTGTGTACCTGTGTGTGTACCTGTGTGTGTATCTGTGTGTGTACCTGTGTGTACCTGTGTGTGTATCTGAGTGTGTACCTGTGTGTGTATCTGTGTGTGTATCTGTGTGTATCTGTGTGTGTTCCTGTGTGTATCTGTGTGTGTACCTGTGTGTGTACCTGTGTGTGTATCTGTGTGTGTATCTGAGTGTGTACCTGTGTGTATCTGTGTGTGTATCTGTGTGTGTACCTGTGTGTGTACCTGTGTGTGTACCTGTGTGTGTACCTGTGTGTGTATCTGTGTGTGTACCTCTGTGTGTATGTGTGTGTATCTGTGTGTGTACCTGTGTGTGTACCTGTGTGTGTACCTGTGTGTGTATCTGTGTGTGTACCTGTGTGTGTATGTGTGTGTATCTGTGTGTGTACCTGTGTGTACCTGTGTGTATCTGTGTGTGTACCTGTGTGTAGAAGCAGCATGACTACAGTTACACACGTGTGTTGTAGTACCAGTGGGAGTGTATTTAGGAACCGTTGGATGCATTCAGACCCATCTGTTGTTTAGAGTCAACATGAGGCTGTGCTGCAGACAGACTGGGGGGGTGGGGGTGTCAGACCACACCAGCGCTCTGAGGCTCCACACTGAACAGCTCTGGTTGGGGGTGAACCATTCAGACTATTTCTCACTTGTATGAACCTGCAGAGCTTTACGGTATAACAGCAGCTGTAAAGGTCATAACAGGGTCATTGTAGTTCTTATTTACTAGTCAGCGTACAGATAGAAACTTTTCAAATGCCCTGCACATCATCTGTGGAGATGTCACATCATGGAATTTTTTTAATCAACCCTACATGTGTGATTTACAGCCTGGCAGAAATTAAACAGTGTTAATGAAGCTTCAACCAATCAGCTCCAGCCGCCGGCTCCACACACCTGACAGATCCCTCCAATCAGCTCCAGCCGCCGGCTCCACACACCTGACAGATCCCTCACACCTCACAAACAAAACCACCAATTTAGAGCTCTACAGAACCTACTGAGACGCCCCATCCTCCTCGCTGCCTGCCAGGATCTCTGTCCCCCCACCCCCATGTCTGTTGTGATGCTTAGACTGGTCTCATCAGCATCCGCCTGTTAAAGGAGGGTCAAAGAATTTGCTCGTCACTCCCCAGCATCTCTGTTAACCTGAAGTGTATGGTGGGAGTGAATCACTGGAGCCTAGATGTGTGACTCCTGTTATCTGAGTGAACTCTAGTTATCAGTTTGACCCTCAGGGACCCATTAGAATGTCTACACACGTTACCTGAAAGGGTCACAAAAGGGCCGTCTCATAAAAGTGTGTAAAAAAATGTAATACAGAAATATTTTTTTCTTTCAATGCATCAGATCTTTTCCTTTACTTCAGACCTATCCAGAGATATAAAGGTTATTATATATTTTTATTATTATATACGTTTATATGGAATTTGCCATTAGAACCCTGTTTTTCTTCCAATGGGAAAAAACACAAAATATGGAGTATTTCCAAAAGTTAGTGCACAGTTTAATACTTCTGATAAAGATATTACAACTATTGGATGAATGGACAAACATGTTTTTACAGGTGTGTGAACACAGTGGGTCTGTGTCTGGGTTGTGGGGTCATTGTGGGGTCATTGTGGGGGCAGTGTCTTGCTGCAGACAATGAAGATGTTGTTTCATTATAACATTATTGTACAGTATATAGTGATATATACAGTGTATATATATATATATATATATAATATACATACATTATTTATATATATATGCAGTATATATATATATAATATGTAAAGCTTATAGTATATGAAATATATGTGATTATAATTCAAGTCAATTGGACCATTTTTTACCATTTCAGGTATTGTGTGTACACAGTGATAATCTGCTATTCTATACACTTCCAATGACAGGCATTAAGGAATTTAGGAAATAAAGATGAAAGAAAATTAGTGGCTAAATTTCAAATATTTGGTCTTTTAACTGACTGATTTAATGGGAGAGAAACACAGAAAAGCAACAAAAATGTCACTTTAGGGCCCGAAGAGTTCCCAAGGGTTAGTTTGTCCATGTGCAGCTGTTAACACTCATTTTGCTGGAATAAAAACATTCCCACCAACCCATTGGTCGGCATCAAAGAAGTCTGACTCATGGTTTTGGTTGTCGGTGTTGAAAGCCTCTGTAATTGGCTCTTCTCTCTCCTTTTCCTCTCAGCCTGTGGCTTCACTCTGTTGTGTGAAGCTGAGTGCAGGTGGATGTTAACCCTGTCCGTTTGTAGTGTCTGATTGAGAGATGAGGTTTGGGCATAAAGTGTTTGAGTGTCTGTGGATGTGGAGAAGCACTTAGTGGTGTTTGTGTGTGCAGTGGTGAGACCCACTTACAGTAAAATAAGTTAGCAGCTTGCCCTGGATATTATGGTCAGAATACGAGTCAAACTGGTCCTTTACAGCTCCTGCTTCACTGAAACCCCTCCAGCTGTTGTGCATTGCCCGTGAGTGTCCATGTGTATACAGGTAGTCCTCAAGATACAAACATCCGACTTACAAGCATTGGTAGATATGACCGACTGCTTTCCGCCGTATCCAACATAGCTCCCCTTTCTGCTGCAACATCAACACCCCATAGATTCAGATTTCACACGTCGTGTCAGAATAACTCAGAAATGATCAGACTAAATTAACAGTTTGCTCTGATTTCAGACTTCATGTGGTCTTCATGTGGTCTGTGTGTTATCTGCAGTGTTTAGTCTTTTTCTCCACATCTCTGTGAACATCTGATCAGGAAACAAACCCACAATGCATTTTTGTTAAGGAGACGTTCACCAACATGGAGACTGAAGACAATTCAGGTCGGGTTGAAAGTTGGAGCAGCGATGTAGGCGATAGACTACCTGTAAGAAAACCACCTGTCACCACCTGCTGTTGGTTCAGATTTGATCGGTTATTGACGGGGTCGTCTCCCTCTAGGAACTAGGAAGCATTTTATGAACTCTGAACTTTGAACTCTGAATGTTATGCTATTTGATGTTAACTATTGGTCGAGTTAACTGTGAAAATTAATGGAAATGAAACAGAGCAATCACACAAAAAGACATTTAAAGGACCTAAAATGACGATTATGGATTGAAATTTAATAAATAAGGACTTATGAACAATTCAGCTTATGATCAGCCTCTCTGAACCAGTTGTGTTTGTAGGCTGAGGACTACCTGTATATTGAAGTGTACATTTGCAAAAACATGCTTTAGTTTTTGTATTTATCTTAGGGTATTTGCTGTAACATTACATTACAAAATTTGATGCACTGCAGTAATTTCTTGTCTGGTTTGTGTCCTCTTTAGTTTAGTGTCTCATTTGTTCCGCTCCAGCATCGATGATGGTTTCCCAATCCAGCGAGTGCTGATGTGATGTGGGGGTCGCAGCTGATCTGGACCCTTGGTCTTAGGGTGTGTTCAGAGCGACTGATGAAGGGCAGCGCTGCCACGGCTGACTGGACCTCTGCTCGCTTCCATCAGTACAAACGTCGCTGTGAAGCTGCAGCAGACTGTAAAACTGGACGCGAGTTTGGATGCAGAGTTTTGTGTTTCCAGTGCCTTAGTGGGGTGGGAATGAGGGACACGCAGGACAATCTCTTGTCTTGCTGTGTCTTTTATTTTGTGGAAAGGAAAGACTTTAATGGGGAATCAGGCATGTAGTCACTTCAGCTTTCAGTGTAAAAATATTATAATTTCCATCTTTCCTGGAACTACAGCTTGAACTTTCCGGGTCAACAACCTTCATTCTGGTGAAGTGTGGGCTGTGAACACCTGCAGAGCTCTCTGGAGGGGCGACCCCTCCCCAGAAAGAGTAATGGCATCTCACAGCGTGGGCTGTGATTGGTCCATTATTCAGTCTTCGTCTTCTTCTTTGAAGGCTTATGGCAGTTGACAGACATTTACATGACACTGCCTTCATGAGTTGACAAAAGGAACTGCATGTTCAATTTGTGTGCCGTCTGGTAGGCCGAATATAACGCATTGTTAGACATAAGGTGTGAGCCATGTAATACCCACTGCAGACTGGTAAGGGCCCACAAACCTGAGTGTGGAACAACCAAAATCTTCAGGAGGTCAGTTGAGAAGCAGACCAAACATTCTATGATCACCCCTGCTGGCATACATGTAACATATTTAATGTGAAACAGGATTCAAGAGTGAACCAACCTGGAAAGGTTCCTTATTCATCTTGGATGAATAAAGTGACTCACGCTGTCTTCAATACGTTTCTTTGTGTTCATGTTGTGTGACGTAGAGGTGTCCCTTTGGTTGACACACACTTTCACACTATACATCATCACTTCATGTCATCATCACTTCATGTCATCATCACTTCATGTCATCATCACTTCATGTCATCATCACTTCATGTCATCATCACTTCATGTCATCATCACTTCATGTCATCATCACTTCATGTCATCATCACTTCATGTCATCATCACTTCACGTCATCATCACTTCACGTCATCATCACTTCATGTCATCATCATTTCATGACATCATCACTTCACGTCATCATCACTTCATGTCATCATCACTTCATGTCATCATCACTTCATGTCATCATCATTTCATGACATCATCACTTCACGTCATCAT
The DNA here is from genome assembly GCA_013358685.1 of Antennarius maculatus. Lineage (NCBI taxonomy): Eukaryota > Metazoa > Chordata > Actinopteri > Lophiiformes > Antennariidae > Antennarius > Antennarius maculatus. The sequence continues at coordinate 121,866 of CM023618.1, read as the reverse complement.
CACTTCATGTCATCATCATTTCATGACATCATCACTTCACGTCATCATCACTTCATGTCATCATCACTTCATGTCATCATCACTTCATGTCATCATCATTTCATGTCATCATCACTTCATTTCATCATCACTTCAAGTCATCATCACTTCATGTCATCATCACTTCATGTCATCATCATTTCATGACATCATCACTTCACGTCATCATCACTTCATGTCATCATCACTTCATGTCATCATCATTTCATGACATCATCACTTCACGTCATCATCACTTCATGTCATCATCACTTCATGTCATCATCACTTCATGTCATCATCATTTCATGACATCATCACTTCACGTCATCATCACTTCATGTCATCATCATTTCATGACATCATCACTTCACGTCATCATCACTTCATGTCATCATCATTTCATGACATCATCACTTCACGTCATCATCACTTCATGTCATCATCACTTCATGTCATCATCACTTCATGTCATCATCATTTCATGACATCATCACTTCAAGTCATCATCACTTCATGTCATCATCACTTCATGTCATCATCACTTCATGTCATCATCATTTCATGACATCATCACTTCATGTCATCATCACTTCACGTCATCATCACTTCATGTCATCATCACTTCATGTCATCATCACTTCATGTCATCATCACTTCATGACATCATCACTTCACGTCATCATCACTTCATGTCATCATCACTTCATGTCATCATCACTTCAAGTCATCATAACTTCATGTCATCATCACTTCATGTCATCGTCACTTCATGTCATCATCATTTCATGACATCATCACTTCACGTCATCATCACTTCATGTCATCATCACTTCATGTCATCATCACTTCATGTCATCATCATTTCATGACATCATCACTTCATGTCATCATCACTTCATGACATCATCACTTCACGTCATCATCACTTCATGTCTTCATCACTTCATGTCATCATCACTTCATGTCATCATCACTTCATGTCATCATCACTTCATGTCATCATCACTTCATGTCATCATCACTTCATGTCATCATCATTTCATGACATCATCACTTCACGTCATCCTCACTTCATGTCATCATCACTTCATGTCATCATCATTTCATGACATCATCACTTCATGTCATCATCACTTCATGTCATCATCACTTCATGTCATCATCATTTCATGACATCATCACTTCACGTCATCATCACTTCATGTCATCATCACTTCATGTCATCATCATTTCATGACATCATCACTTCACGTCATCATCATTTCATGACATCATCACTTCACGTCATCATCACTTCATGTCATCATCACTTCATGTCATCATCATTTCATGACATCATCACTTCACGTCATCATCACTTCATGTCATCATCACTTCATGTCATCATCACTTCATGTCATCATCACTTCATGTCATCATCATTTCATGTCATCATCACTTCACGTCATCATCACTTCATGTCATCATCATTTCATGACATCATCACTTCACGTCATCATCACTTCATGTCATCATCACTTCATGTCATCATCATTTCATGACATCATCACTTCATGTCATCATCATTTCATGACATCATCACTTCACGTCATCATCACTTCATGTCATCATCACTTCATGTCATCATCATTTCATGACATCATCACTTCACGTCATCATCACTTCATGTCATCATCACTTCATGTCATCATCACTTCATGTCATCATCACTTCATGTCATCATCATTTCATGACATCATCACTTCACGTCATCATCACTTCATGTCATCATCAATTCATGACATCATCACTTCACGTCATCATCACTTCAAGTCATAATCACTTCATGTCATCATCACTTCATGTCATCATCATTTCATGACATCATCACTTCATGTCATCATCACTTCATGTCATCATCACTTCATGTCATCATCACTTCATGTCATCATCATTTCATGACATCATCACTTCATGTCATCATCACTTCATGTCATCATCACTTCATGACATCATCACTTCACGTCATCATCACTTCATGTCATCCTCACTTCATGTCATCATCACTTCACGTCATCGTCACTTCATGTCATCATCACTTCACGTCATCATCACTTCACGTCATCATCACTTCATGTCATCATCACTTCACGTCATCATCACTTCACGTCATCATCACTTCACGTCATCCTCACTTCATGTCATCGTCACTTCATGTCATCATCACTTCATGTCATCATCACTTCACGTCATCGTCACTTCACGTCATCGTCACTTCATGTCATCATCACTTCATGTCATCATCACTTCATGTCATCATCACTTCATGTCATCATCACTTCATGACATCATCACTTCATGTCATCATCACTTCATGTCATCATCACTTCATGTCATCATCACTTCATGTCATCATCACTTCACGTCATCATCACTTCACGACATCATCACTTCACGTCATCATCACTTCATGTCATCATCACTTCATGTCATCATCACTTCATGACATCATCACTTCACGTCATCATCACTTCATGTCATCATCACTTCATGTCATCATCACTTCATGTCATCATCACTTCATGTCATCATCATTTCATGACATCATCACTTCATGTCATCATCACTTCACGTCATCATCACTTCATGTCATCATCACTTCATGTCATCATCACTTCATGACATCATCATTTCATGACATCATCACTTCATGTCATCATCATTTCATGACATCATCACTTCATGTCATCATCACTTCATGTCATCATCACTTCATGTCATCATCACTTCATGTCATCATCACTTCATGTCATCATCACTTCATGTCATCATCACTTCACGTCAGGACACTTTCTGTGGCCCATAGAATGGGCTGCTTTGTGAGCTACACCAGCGTGGACCATTGTCTCCATTACATTTCCATTTACAAAGAGCAGAATGGAGGGAGGGCATCCTGAGTAGGAGGTGTGCGAGCCCTCTGGGGGGGTTGCCTGCAGGTTAAATGAGGCTCTTGGAGATCTTGATTCTCTTAATTACAGGTTCAGCACAAAGTCTTTGATTCAAGACCTTCTTATTGAATCCAACAGAGCTTTAATAACCCACCAGTACATCAGCTGGTGAATTAACATGGACACCCTGAACTGTGGGGTCGAGCCACAGACATGCAAACCGAGAAATCCACCATACCTCTGTTCTTCAGGTTTATTTAAATACTTCAATTTATTTTTAATCAATATCATCATCATTATCGTCATGATCAGTGATGGGTGTTATTGTTTGATCTTCAAAATCTTTAAAAAGAATCAATACAATAAAATTGACAAACTAATAATTTGCTGTCATAAATTAGATCACTCTGATCTGATCGAACTATTGATGTCTAGAATTGATTAAGTGTTTCACTCTTAGCCGAGACGTCTGTGGGTTAGGGTTGGGGTTATGGTTCCCTACCGCCGGGCCGTGGACCAGTACCGGTCCGTGGGTTAGTTGGTACCAGGTCACAGAGAAAGAATCTATAATTTATATTATTTGTTTGATTTATCATCTGATTCTAAAAGATGTTTTTGTTTGAAAAATTACTGGAATCTGTCCTCCACATCTGTCTGAGTCACTCTTCACACCTGTTGGAGTGGCTTTACCCTTTTAAAGGGTCCGCTCAGGCTGGTAACACAGACCGAGTCCATTACCTCTGAACGGACACTCCCAGGCTGGCAAAATGAACAAACAACAAATGTTGGAGTGATGTTAAGAAGGTGCTACTAAAGTTGCATAAACATTGGATTCCTGTTTATTATTATATTTACAAAAACCAACTGTCTTTATGCTGATGGTATTGTTTAATTTTGTTTTTATCCGCCAGTCCATGAACATATCGTCTGATGTTAAACCGGTCAGTGAGGCAAAAAAGGTTGGGTACCACCGGGTCAGGGTCAACCTAACTCTGACTGGAATGATCTCCTGATAGAACAGTTCATACTGTGTGCTCACACACACATTTTTACTTCCAGCTATCTTGCTAAAGTTTCATGATCTGCATGTGTTCTGCCTCTCAGACTGTGATCCGTAGCATTTAGAAGCTGTCTCTACTGTCCAGGGACGGCGTGAATTGTGCTGGACTGTTTCTTTAGGTGCCGCTGTTTGTAATGAGGAGTTTATTATAGAATGCATGAGGGTGTTGTTTTTAAAAGCAGATAGGATCCTTCAGAAACCGTCCTGATTCTGTCTTGGTGGTGTACACCACTGTGTGGTGGGGGTCTTCTCAAGGCTTTCACCACAAAGGGCTGAGCCTCTACTAGGGTGGCATCCATGACAAATTACCTGATGGTTATCAGATGACATCAGAGTGTTGCTGTCACACACTCACAATGCTTTTAGAGCAGACACACACCAACAACAGTAGTGTGTCTTTCTCACGCCAAACAGAGACTAGTGATGAGTAGGCAGGAGGCGGTGGTGGAGCCCCTCCCTGAGTTAAAGGGAGCAGAGGTGTTTATCTAACATGTACCAGTCAGTGTACATGTAGAGCCAGAAGAAGAGCCGTCCACTAATCACCAGGGCAGCTTTCCTTTGAGAGGGTCAGTGCTCAAAAAAGAGAACGACCCACGTCTACATTTGGGAGGGGTGTTCTGGCCTATGGCGTCTCCTCATCTTCCTCTTCATCTTCAGCCTTTCCAATATAGGGAGGATTGTCATTATTACTCTGACCTCATAAATATGTATGGCCCTGCATTGTGCATGAGGGACTTCCATGGACAAACATATTGGAATGATGCTTTTTGCCTCCTGGTGATTTCAAAATGAAGGAGTCAGGGGGGGTGTGTGAGCTCATTGACAGGCCTCATGTTCACCAGTCCTAGTGCTCCCCACTCTCAGTCCAAATCCCTCACCTGGAGCACAGAGGGTCACCAGTGTTCACAAACTGTCTGCTGTTTGCCGCCGTGCTGGAAATATCAATGTTATTGGACAAAATAACTGATCAAGAGTTCCTTGAACTGTTTTCTTTTTCTTCTTCTTCTTCTCAAGGATTAAATTATGAAGAGCAAAAGTTTACCGTAAACTGATCTGGATTAAAACAATCATGTGAGTCACGAGTGATGCTTAAACTTGATTTTTAATTTTTCCGTGCAGTTTTTTTGAAAACCGATGTGCAGTTAAAAACGACTTACCTGAAACTGTATTTGATTTTATCATGTGTTATCATGCTGTAATTGTTTCTGGTAAGTGTTAGGGAATAGTAGTTTCATATTTAATGTAGTCGTGACATTTACATGGCGATTAAAGATTGAATTTTACTAAATACAGATTTACTAACAATTCAGCTTATGAATTGTACTTACCTACCTGTACCTTCGTTTCTGAAATGAGAGGAGCGTCCCTGATGTACGGTGGTGATTGCTGGAGGACAGTGAGATTTGTCCAAAGCCAGGCTGTCTACTTATTTTTCCCCTACGTTAAACCTGACACAGATTCTTCTGTACATTTGTGAGAATGTGTTTAATTATCTAATGCTGCACCATGTGGACCTGATGAAGCTGTGCTCAAGCTGGTTTTGAGTGTCTGCTGTACTGGGAGCTGAACTGGGGGCCGTACTGGGGGCCGTACTAAAGGGACAGTAATGAAATGCACACATAGATGGGTGGATGGTCTGGTGCTGGTAGAGACCCAGTACGACAGACCAGCAGAAGAGCTGAGCTCACATGGACGCTACATGTCCCACAGGTTTAGGTAGGAGGAGCGTTTGCTTCCTTTAAAGATGGATCAGGCTGTAGTGTGTGAATGGGAGGACACGGTGTGGGCGGTCTCTGTGTGCATGTGTGTCGCTATCGTGCCTCTCTACTTGTGTGTGTGTGGGAGTGGGAGGCGGACCACATCAAATGATTCAGCATTTCATGGACAAGATTCATGTTTTGTGAGTCTGGGCCTCCATAAATTACCCAGCCTGCCGTTGCTGCAGCAGCACAGAACCCTCCTGCCCCCACACCCCCCCTCTGTCTTCACTCATTCTCAGACTCCATTTATTTCACACTTTTACAGCGTGTTCCCGCCCCCCCCCCCCCCTCTTTTTCATGCACTGAATCTGATGGAACTGTTTAGTATATTTTAAGATGCTCTGCGACCTTCGGTAGATGTTACCCCTCCCTCGTTAGATGTGCCTGTGGATGTTTGCTTCTCAGCCTACCTGTGCGAGTCAAAGTGCACTGTGGCAGAGAAACATACCAACTCGTCAGTGTTTACCTGTGTAGGCTTGTGATAAGGCTCGGACTTTACTGGAGTGCAGTTTTGGGAGCTTCCAAAGTACTTCCTGTCTCACTTATCTTGACTTGGGGGAGTAGCTTCACCCGGCGCTGCAACTACAACTTCTGTCCTGTCCGTCTCTGCCCCCCAGATGCAAGAAGTAACACAGCACCCCAATAAGTTTGGTGAGGATTGTGAAGCATATGTGGACCTTTGTGGCTCCAGCATCCGTGGTCATACACCGTTAGCATCACACCCTAACGAATTCATTACCCAGTAGACGTCTTTCCTGTCTCCAGAGGTGGATTGGAGTATTTACAGGGTGTAAGAGGTTTTAAAGGATGAGTATAGATGAGTGGCTGCTGAGCATTCATTCCATCTTAACAAGAAATTAATAATAATTAAGCTATAAAGAATATTTGATATTATGTTGTTGATGTTGTAAATGAGATGAAGGTGGTGAAGACTGCCCATCTGCCCATTCCTCCGTTCCAAACAGCTCCAGTTCCTTCAGGTTAGATGGAGATCGTTTCTGCACAGACGTTTCCAGATCTACATTTTGATATAATTGCTCACACAGTGAAATCTTTGTGAAATCTTCTTGTATCCCATTCCTGCTTTGAATATTTCCAAAACTTCATGCCGGACCTGCCTGGTGTGTTCTTTGGTTTTCATGATGCTGTTTGTTCTCCAGTGTTCCTTTCACAGACCTCTGAGACCATCACAGAGCAGGTGCATTTAAACTGAGACCACATGACACACAGGTCACTCTGTTAGTCATGTTAGTCATGAAGGTCAACACTGGATCATTCAGAAGTCATCAGGGAACTCCTGGAGTCGGTTATCTGAGCTGAGAGAACAGGGGGGCAACACTTTTACACGTCCTACCTTTCAGTTTTTATCTGTAAACACAATATAAAATGTAGAATAAATTTGGTTCCACTTCACCATTGTGTCTCACATGTTGTTGATTCTTGAAAAATATTTTCAGTTTGTTATCTTTAAGTTCGAAGCCTGAAATGTAGCAAAATGTCAAAAAGTTCTTGGGGGGGCCAATACTTTCACAAGGCACTGTAGATACTATGTATACAGATAGATTATATACACATATTATATATTATATATAGTATGTACATATAATCTAAGTAATATATTATACATATTGTGTGTGTCTAGAAAAGCACTATATAAATCTAATCCAATATTATTATTGTTATATATATAACATATATATACATAGATAGAGATGGATAAAGATATATAAGTAGATACTATATACATATTGATTGATAAATAGATTTATAATCCCAAAGGACATTGTGTCTGATCTTCTTTCACACGTTCCACAGGACCTCCTGTCCTTTTTTGCGTGCTCTCGTTTCACACCTGATGCGTCTCAGCTGTTCCACAGTCTTCACCCTCCACTTGTTAACTTCACGTGTTTGCTGGTGGACAGATTGTGCTCAGTGATTTATGGGAGCTGATTTTTGCAGAAGCAGCTGCTTCTGCTGGAAGGGCTTTCATTACAATGATGAGAGCAAACAGAATCAGTGAAGGAGCTGCTGGGTCACGTGATCGTCTGGTAGCTTAGCTAGTTGAAGCTTCCATTGTTAATCTAAGTGTATTGACCAGTGCAGGCTCAGTCTGACAGATAACATTTAAATAATTTATCTGATTGTTTCCAGGAGAATGGAAGCAATTTTCCTGTTCCTGTTCCATGTTCATGAGCAAATTATTTTCTTAGAGCTGTCAGTACAGAGTTAAATAAAGTGGTTTGTAGTCTGGTTAGTGATCCCAGTGATCCTATTTCATGGACTAAATCTTTATTTTGATGAGCTGCAACAGGAAGTTATCCACCAACAGATGCATGTGTGCATGCTAACTGTGAATTGTTCCTTCACAGAGGAGCTCTCTGTCAGACAGGCGAGTGAAAGCGATCCAATCCAGCCTCACCAATAGGAACGCAGCGCGTTTCCCTGAGCGAGCATCGACTGGTGTCAGAGGAGCTGATGGAGGGGCAGTGTGTGCTGCAGTGTGTCTGCATTAGTGTATCAGCCCCCCCCCACACACACACACAACCCGAGCATCATACTTACACTGGGAGCACCTGTCATTTGAGACTGTTGCTATATTTAGAGCCGAGTCGAAAGGTCAATTCCTCCGTCTGCAGGAAAAGAACGAAACGATGGTTTAACAGAAAAACCTTGAGTCCTGGAATCCTCTGGGAAACAGACGTTTCTTTGTCACAGCGACCTTCCTTATGCTCTGCTACACCTTAAACGTGTACGGCTGTGATCACGCTGACTGATGGTGCTAACCAATCGGCTGCCTGCTGAACGTCAGTCTAGCTTGCATGAATAAAGTCAGTGAAATATCATCCAACATCTTTTAAATCGTTATGTCTAAGGTGATAACCAACCCAGAATAGTTCATGTTTCACACAGACTAATGGTAACGTTAAAATCAATTCCTGTGGGTCACATGATCAGGTTTCATGTGTCATGGCAAAAAAAGATTTACTGTGTAGGTTTAATGTTTCAACCAAAATCTTCAAAATATGAATATTCTGCCTTCCTAAGATCAGCAAATGAATGACAGTTGTTAAAAAAAGCAGTGCTGAATAAAGCAGTGATTTAACCATTAAAAACACTGTTTTTTGGGTTTTATAGATCTTATATTAGATATGCTACAAGCTAAAGGTGTAATTGACTGTTTATATATAATCTTAAATATTTGATGTGAGTGATAATTATTGACAATGCATTGACTTTTAAATATCAATGTCATGCTCTAGTCATTTTAACTTATTATTTTGCTGGACTTTTAGCAGAAATAAATGCTTAAGTGAAAAGCTGTCAGAAATCTGGATTCAAATATATTTTCCATTAGACTTAAATAGGAGTTGGTTGATTTAGTGATTTTAAATGGAAGAGCTGAATATTCATGTGCCTCATTTTTTACTTTCTTTATTGCATTAACATATTTATTCATTCTTTATGATGAAATTTTAGTCATTTGTCACAGATTTGTTCATAAGCATCAAGTGTACAAAGCTCAAGTGTACAAAGTTATGGAACGTTTTTAAATACTTTGATTGTAGCTGTAGTATCACTTCCCATTGATGAGTAGTGGTACAGTATGTATGTACTTCTGCTCTTATGAAGTGTCATCATATAATCATCATCATATGCCGTTCTCTCTCATGCTGAAACCTTGATTTTATATGTCCTGAGGTCCAGGAAGAGAACATGTGCCTCCTCTTCATCCTCCTCCACTTCCTGTTTACAGTAAGGAGGAGGAGGAGGATGAAGGAGGAGGAGAGGGAGCTTCAGTGGAACAGTGAAGATCAACATTGATGTCCACGTCTGCCAATATGTGATCTCAAATGAAGCCACCCTCCGATGGCCTGTTTCATGTGGAAATCAAGCGAACAGTCTATTTTCTGCACTAACTATAACTAAGTTCTCTTTACACTTCAAACCGTTTAATAAACCCTTGTTTCTGTGAAGCCAAGTCAAAAAAACTTACACACTGGAAAATGATGGTCCACTGTAATTAAAATGTGTCATTAGGAATTAGTTTGAACTGTTTCACACAGGATTCTTCAAGAAAAGGTCGTTAAATTTATGAAACTTTACTGTATTGTCCTCCGTAGGGGAAATGAGCTTTCTACTCCACACACTGGTTGTTAGTCACATGTGTGTGTTTGTGTGTGTGTGTGTGTGTATTTTCATGTATATATATATATACTGTATATGAATATATACATGTGTATATATATACTGTATATGCAATGCACATTCGTGCATTAACGCTCGCAACTTCACCTCATCGCGGATTTTTAGTGGGCAATCATGTGATACCTTACTAGCATTCTATTGGCTGACGGCATCAGGAATTGAGTTGCGTTCCGTGAGTCTGGGACGTCCATGAGACACAAAAGTGTTTTGAAAAGTCTATCAGAGTGTTTTAAAGGTAACACAGATAGAAGGTGGTTTAATATCAGTATGGGGGGGGGGTCATAAACGTTTAAATTACAGTAAATAATAAAATAAATAGTTTGTAATCTCTATTCATCATTTGTGTGTGGTTCCTGGAACACATTAACTGCAAAGATCGAGGGCACACTGCATCCATCCATCCATCCATCCATCCATCCATCCATCCATCCATCCATCCATCCATCCATCCATCCATCCATCCATCCATCCATCCATCCATCCATCCATCCGTAACGTCTCCGTGTGTGGGTCAGACGAAGGCCAAGACGAAGGCCGCTTCGGTGTTGTGGTCCGGCCCTCCGGGTAGACCTGGTGAGTTGGGTCCTGGTGAATAAAGCATCGGGGTTCCCCACACGACAACATGAGGTCCGTCACCATCAGAGAACATAAACCGCTGTGTTTGACGAAGACTAAACGGCTCCGTCAGTATGAGACATGGACACATGTTAGACCGGAGCTAACTCGGCTAGCAGCCCCAACTTCAGGGTAGACGCCGGGAGGTGACAGCGTGAGGTTCACAAGTGAGATTATTCAATATATAGGTGGGGAGATTATGTATATACTGTATAATGTGTGTGTGTGAGTACAGGCCCGTAACATACACACTCTCACACACACACACACACACACACGGTGCATCCAATGACCTGCTTATAAAGGGGACGGTGCTCATGGGTGCCTCGGCAGTGCGCAGGAGGTGAGCTGGCACCTCCCACTGTCAGTTCACACTGATATTTTTTTGCCCGACACGGGTCTTGAACCAGCAACCCTTCAGTCCTCAGTGAGCTCCTGAGTAGAACACGGCCCTACAGTACCCTAACCCTATCCATCACTATATTCATCACTAGATCCCCATTTGTGTGGCGTTCAGGTCCTTTGGACATGAACGGAGAGAAAAGTCGTCAGACTGTGATTGGACTGTTGTTCTGTCTTCTTGTCTTTTCCACAGTCAGCTGTTCATCCTGGTGTCAGGATGAACACCAGGATACCCAACATCTGTGGCAAATAGGAATCCATTAGTTTTGAGGGTTCAGCAGTGACTGATTGTTGAGGGCTCATGTCCAGGAACATGTTAACACAAATGTGTGTAAATGACTGTAGCTCAGTGAGGGTGTGTGTGTGTGCAGAGGAGTCCGAGGACAACACACCACTGACCACTACTGGAAGCCACGTGGCCTCAGGCTCTGATCCATACATCATCAGGCCTCAGTTTCATAACATATGGAAACAAATACTTCTCATAAATATAAAGTATTTGTTTCTATATTAAATCATTTGTTCATAAAAAGCAGCTGGGATGTATGGAGCCTCTTTCTGCCACTTTAGTGCATTTTGATTGTCTAAAAAAATGATTTAAAGAGATTCACATTAGTCCTTTGACAACTAGTTAAATGTCAAAGGAGAAATCTGCATAGAGTTTGTGTCGTCAGGACGAAGCAATATGGTGAAATTGATGATAGATGTTTACTCTGAAAGTTTTTTTTAGAATGGAGCTGCAGGATATATTGTCTGTGTGGAGAAGTTTGCCTCTCTTTGATCAACACTGTAATCCTGCAGGGGCATCCTGAGCTCTACACTGCCCTCTAGTGGCTGACAGCTAACATAGCTGTGTGTAAGGAGGGTTTCTAGCATGTCAGGAGGGTAAGTTCACTCCAGCATGGTCTGCATTCTCATTCCCATTGTAGACAGGAAAGGTTGCAGTGGTGCAAATTATATGAAGCTGGCGTGACATACAGTATGTAATATATATATATTCTACCAGCTTCATATAATCTGCTTGTAGCACAGAGAGTTAAGTAGGAAATGGTCTGGGTGATTCTTTCTGACAGTTTGAACAGTCTCTCTGTCGGTCTATATGATGCCTAACATTTGTTAATAAAATGCCTGAAGCCATTGTTCTGCAGGTTTGGCACATTTCTCACGCTGCACGTATTAAAAGATGAATCAATAGCAGTTTGGTTTAGCTGGTTGCTTCGTCTAAAAACAGGTACTTTAATATTTAATAGGTACTTTAATACTTTAATATATAAGTCAGTTAAACTTTTCACATCCCATGAGATCCTGTCATCTCTTGACTTTTGACAGTAAGTATACTTTTAAAATCTACGAGGTACCAGAGATCTGCATTACCTTAAACTGGAGCAGCATCACGGCTGTCTGACTTTATCCACGCTGTGTCGGCTGGGAGCAGCAGGAGACTCTGATCGGTGTCTTTATATCAGTATCCTGATCAGTTGGTCCACACTGGCTCCTGGTCAGCCTAGCGGAACAGCTAATGAGCGTCAGTATATGAGGGTATTTTCCCATCTGAAGAACAGATCCACTGGCTTTAGGGGAACAAGTGTCTTCAAAAACACATTCATCATTTCTGTGAGTAGGGTCAGGGGGAATCTGTTTTTTATATAGTGAATAATATAATCAATGGTAAGAGAAAAAGAATACATTTGAGAAAATACAGGCAAAGTGCCTGATATTAAAGAACTGTAGTGCATGGATACTAGAATGACTATTGATCAGATATCAGTGCAGCAGCCTGTTCAAACAGACACCCGTCAATCTGCTGAATGATCAGTGTAAGATGGGACAGAGGATTTAGGTCATTTTAGAGTTTGTGTCACGTGATGAGGTCACAGGCCAGCGGTAACACCACGGCGTACGGTACTGACGGGTTGGGTGTGTGTGAGCTCTGCTAACGTTTCATCTGTGACGGTGTTAATGTGTGTGTGAGTGTGTGGGGGTGTCTGCCGTTAATGACGCTGTCATACCGGATATTAACCCATCACTTCAGAACCAATCATTGCACCACTTGTACCCCCGCCACCCCCATTAGTCTCCAATCAAACACTGTGAACATGATTTGCACAGAGGCGGGGCATCATTTCTTCTTTCTTACTTCAGTCTTGGGGGCCCAGAGGTCTGCAGGAGCCGACGTGTCCCCCCAGCTAATGACGATCAGCATCATAACTTTTACTGTTGCAGACATCATTAATCTCTCACTTTCTCTTGCGCAAAACTTTATTGCTGCTCAATCAGAGGTGGCTGAGGTCCCACACACACCTCATTGGAGATCAGTGGTGTGTGTCACAGAGGCCCCCCATAACCTAGCATTGAGTGAATGAAACCTAGCATTGAGCTAACATTGAGCCATTTGTTACTGTTGGACTGTGTGGAGTTAATAACAACTCTAGTTTATATTAATGTCTAGTATTGATGAATGTATCAGGATCAGGGCCTGACATGTGTGTGTGTGTGTGTGTGTGTGTGTGTGTTTTATTTCAGTGTCACTGATCTATGCAGTAAAATCACCTGTCAATCACTTTTGGTACTGTTTACTTGTCACTGGTGCCATAATCGTGTGATAATCTGCTCATTAAAACGTTCATACAGTACCTCCAGTAGCTCCACACATGAATTGATTTCCCACTAAAGACATCAGGAAATCTGTTTTCTTCATTTTTTCTTAATGATACACAAAATATTTATCACTTTAGAATGAGTTTACTGCCCCTTTAAGTTTCTTTCTCATGTGAAAAGCTGTCTCAACTAGACCGGTCAGGGAATTCATGGTATTAATGCAGATGAATATTTTGATGTTCATGCTTCACTGGACACACATGCCCAGAAAACGTGTCTCCTCCCTGGAGACACGGGACACAGGGTGAAGCGATCAATGAAATGATCATTTAATTCCCTTTAGCGTTAGAATTCAGATGGATGGATCTAACTGCTGGTTAGTTTAGCATAAAATCTGGAGACAAGAGGGAGGGCTTAGCAGCCGGACCCACCGATGCTTCAGACCGAGACCCCAGCAGAGACCCCCCAGAGGCTTCTGGTCCCACCGGACATGCAGTCCAGGATGTCACAGTTTATCCCTCAAGGACGTTATCATCCAGGCAGACGTCATGGATGTTCATCAGCTGGACAGGAAGGCTAGCAGGTAGCAGGCTGGGGGGGCTGGGGGGGCTGGGGTTCCATATGGGACAGGATGTGAAGCTGGACCTGTCAGGGTGTGAGGAACAGACTATACGCTTCATTTTGAACGAACCCCCACTGCTGACCTGACCCGACCCCCCACCCTCATTACCATGCTATGAAGCCTCTGGGCGCTGAAGTTCGCCCAGGCCCCCCACCCACATCGAAAAATGATTAATATTCATACACTCAGATCTTTATGAATTTGCAGACGGGTGTTCACGTCGTGTCTGCTCACCGACACAATGAAGCACACACACACACACACACACACACACACACACACACCACACACACACCACACACACACACAACACACACACACACCACACACACCCAACCACACAGACACACACACACCACACACAACCCAAACACACACACACACACACACACACACACACACACACACAACCACACACCCCACACACACACACACCCACCACACACACACACACACATACAACAACACACACAAACACACACACACACACACACACACACACACACACACACACACACACACACACACACACACACCACACACACACACACACACACATACCACACACACACATACACATACCCACCACACACACACCCACACACACATACAACACACACCACACCACACACACACACACACACACACACACACACCACACACACACACACATACACCCCCACACACACACACAAACACACACACACACCCACCACACACACACACACCCCCACACACACACCAGACACACACATACAGCACACACACCACAGACATACACACACACATACACACACACACAGACACACACCCACACACACAGACACACGACACAGAATACACACCACACAGACACACACACAGACACCGGACACACATACACACACCTACCACAGACACAACATCACAGACACACACACACACACAGACACACACATACACACAGCCACCACAAGACACACACACACAGACACACACACACACCACACACACACACGACACACACACAGACACACACACGACACAAACACACACACACACACACACACACAGACACACACACAGACACACACACAGACACACACACACACACACACACACACACACACACAGACACCCACTACACACCACACACACACACACATTACACACACACACACACAGACACACACACACACACCCGACACACACACACACATACAGCACACACACACATACACACCAGACACACACACACACAACACACACACACCACACACACACACGCACACAGCACACAGCACAACACAGCACACACACAACACACACCCACAGCACTAATCACACAGACAAGCACACACACACACACACAGACAGACACAACTACAGACACACACACACAGACACACACCACACACAGACAACACACACAGACACACACACACAGGAACACAACAGACACACACACACACAACACACACCAGACACACATTACAGACACAAACCAGACACAAACACACCAAAACAAACACACACAGACCACAAAAGACACACACACAGACACCACACACACACAGACACACAACACCACACACAGGACACAACACACACAGACACACCACACACACACAGAACACACACACAACACACAGGACACACACAGACACACAACAGACACAACACACATCAGACACACACACACACACACACAATTACACACACACACATACAACACACCCACACACACACACACACACACACACACACACAACACACACACACACACACACACACCAGCACACACACATACACACACACATACACACACACACACACACACACACACACACACTCGGTAACAGCCTCTGGAAGCGGCCCCCGCCACAGGGCTTCAGGCTAGTTGATATTCTCCCACATCCCCCAGGTCTTCTCTGGGGGGGGACTCACTGCAGTGCTGACACGGCACATTCCATTACCACTGCAGGTGTGTGTGTGTGTGTGTGTGTGTGTGTGTGTGTGTGTGTGTGTGTGTGTGTGTGTGTGTGTGTGTGTGTGTGTGTGTGTGATCCTGCGTCCTCAGTGGATCTTGACAGCGTTGTTCTGCCTGTTTGCCCCCCCTGGGGGGTTTGTACTGTAGATTTCATCAGGACTTCTTCTTGGAGTGGGTTGTTTGCTGGTCCTGACCTCCCGGTGCCCACCACTGCTGGGGGGCCGCGGGGCTGCGTTAGCATCCTCTCTGGCTCTGCTGTCACCAGGCTGGAACAAACACTATTTCTTTTTCCTTCCTATCAGCTGACTTTTGTCTCCAGCAGCAATCAGACTTCATGATCCTGATGAACAATTCAACAACATCACTATGACCCCCAACTTAACGTCACGTTCAGTCTGTCCACCCCCACCTCACCCCCCCATCAGTGAATGGCGTGTGATTGTGTTTTACTGTAGATGAAGCAGTGAGCACAAACGTATTAGCTTTAGTTCTGGGACACCGTTAGTGTGAGCAGCTGTGTCTCATTACAGTCCCTGCTGGGGGGCTGCACACCTCACACCCACTCCTCTCTGAGGAGGGGGGGCAACACTCCATCACCCTCACAACAGAGACGTTTTGTAATGTAGCTATACATAATCTCTGGTGGCGTGTTTATTGCACTTAGAGGCGATTATGGGATGTTTTAATGATTTTATGATGCTCCCTGTGGACTGATGGGACAGCTCTCTGAAGGTGGATTTTTGTTAGGTAGTCATGTGACACTGTACATGCATTCTATTGGCTGACGACATCCTGAAGTGCACTACGTTCTGTGAGTCTCAGACGTCCGTGAGACACCAAAGTGTTTTAAACAGTCTATCAGAGAGTTTTAGAGGTAATGCAGATAGAAGGAGGTTTAATATCAGTATGGGGGGGTTCACAAACGTTTAAATTACCATAAATAAGAAGATAGTTTGTTGTTCTATCGCGTAATTTGTTAATCACGAGTGGTTCCTGGAACTCATAAACCACAAAGAACGAGGGATTAGTGTATGTATATATACATATATACTGTATATGTGGAGCTAAACCTCAGCGTACATCACTAATCAGTTCCAGGAGATGTGATGTAAACGAAAAACAAAGTAAGTAAGTAAGCCACATGAACTCGTCTCCAGGCTAAACTGTAGATCATCATTCCCAGTTCTCTACTCTAGTTATGATTACATGTTCAATCATATTTGGGTAAGCCAAATATATTTAAGTTTACAAATAGTTCATCTTTATTTTTTAATATAGTACAGAAAAATGCAGAGGTCTTCAGCTGCTTCTTCTGCATTGTGGGTCACGGGGGTTGTTACGGGCTGGTGATATGATCTTCTTCTCCTTTGGGCTTTTCCCTTCAGGGGTCTCCACAGCCAATCAGTGTCCTCCATCTAACCCTGTCCTTTGCATCCTCTTCTCTCACACCAACTACCTTCATGTCCTCTTTCACTACATCCATAAACCTCCTCTTTGGTCTTCCTCTAGGCCTCCTGCCTGGCAGTTCAAAACTCAGCATCCTTCTACCAATATATTCACTATCTCTCCTCTGGACATGTCCAAACCATCTCAGTCTGGCCTCTCTGACTTTATCTCCAAAACCTCTAACATGTGCTGTCCCTCTGATGTACTCATTCCTGATCCTATCCATCCTGGTCACTCCCAGAGAGAACCTCAGCATCTTCATCTCTGCTACCTCCAGCTCTGTCTCCTGTCTTTTCCTCAGTGACACTGTCTCTAGACCAAACAACATCGCTGGTCTCACCACAGTTTTGTACACCTTTCCTTTCATTTTAGCTGAAACTCTTCTATCACACATCACACCTGACACTTTTCTCCACCCCTTCCATCCTGCCTGGACACGTTTCTTCACCTCTTTTCCACACTCTCCATTGCTCTGGACTGTTGACCCTAAGTACTTCAAATCCTCCACCTTCTTGATCTCTTCTCCCTGTAACCTCACTCTTCCACTTTGGTCCCTCTCATTCACACACATGTACTCTGTCTTACTGCGGCTAACCTTCATCCCTCTCCTTTCCAGGACAAACCTCCACCTCTCTAGCTTCTCCTCCACCTCTTCCCTGCTCTCACTGCAGATCACAATGTCATCTGCAAACATGATATGTATTTTTATGATTATTTATTGCACAATAACATGATATTATGTTATATATGCTTGTAACAGTTTACTCCTGATTTGACATTTCCAGTATTTTTGGTGGACAGACATAAAGTCTAGTAAAATGACGTTAAACCTGATTTGTATTTTTCTGTGTATTTTTGTTAAACTGGTGTATAGATGAGAATGACGTGACTCTAGATGATGGGAGTGGAGGGGTACCTGTACATGAACACTGAAGATTAATATATTAGCTGCTGAATCACAAACAACACTTTTCAAAGAGATTTTCGATTTCTCCTCTACTTCAAATATTCAGTGTATAACATTACACACTCGCTGTAGTCCTGCTTCTATCTAGACTCCTTCAGCCTCTGATTATTATTATTATTTTGTTATAACTAACCTAACTAACCTCACAACACATGAGAAGCACAGACAGCAGAAGACTCCCCGTCCCTGAACAGGTCCACTGCTGGTGTGTGACATGTAATGGTTAATCAGCTAATGCAAAGGAAGGAAGATCAGAACGTTAGAGGAAATAGACGTAATAGACCGCCGACCAAAGGAAAACCCTCCCTCCTCTCAGATTCCATGAACTGTGTGTTTGATTCTAGAGACTGATTGGATTGAGACGTGTTAATCCTCGTTAATCCCACTGGACCTGAGCTGAAACAGACAGGTTCTCCTATCAGAACCGACGGGGCGATGAAAGACCCCAACCCTCCAGCAAAGCCCTGCTAATCAAACAGGGTGTTTGTCCTGCCCCCATTGGCTGACATTTGCTTTGCTTCAGTGGGGGGGTGGTGGGGGGTAATGCAATTTGCTCTGAGGAGAATGGATTAGAATGTTCTGACCTGATGAGGCTTCATGAGATGGATTCTGCTCTGCTGAGTCTTTCTGTGTTTGGTGGCTCGATTTCCATACAGGTCAGCTGTGTGTGATTATTATGGTCTGGCATATCTTTTTCAAAAGAGTGTATTGATACCGACGCAGCATGTATGGTTACACTCAGCATTCCACATACATCTGATTTGTAATTGGCTAATTTTGAGCAAATGACATCCTGAGGCAACATTTGGTCCCCGTCTGAGTGGAAACGTCCTGATGCATCAATCTGACCTGTGACAACATAACCACGTTAGGGCCGACGGGGGCCGGTATAAACGGAGCACTACCAGTCAAAGGGAACGGTTTGGAATGGGACCGCCATGGACTCTCATACATTCACATGTAGGAAGAGAAAAAATGTAGGTATGTGTGTCTTTGTTCTGTTTGTCAGGGTTTGAATGTTTTTTATAGGATTTATTCTCAACGTTTAAATGTATGAATTATTTTTCCGGCTCCAGTGTGTGTTGCTGTTGCTGAACCTTTGCTCGCTAAGATCTGTGTAGTTTGTGTGAACAACACGAACCTCACAGTTTTTTCTCAATAACAATTAGTTAATATTCTGCTGGGACTTAATATTGTCATATTCAGTTAATTATTGGTGGGAGTTAATGTCATAATCCACATTATTGTGTTAATCTTGGAGAACAACGAACCCAAACTTCATATTTTCCCCTAAAATTAACATTAAGAACTCTTGACCTTGTTTTTGGAACGGAAAAACCATTTTCTGTGCCCGTGAGAGTGGGGGCCTCTGATTGGCGGTCGTTGCTGTGACGGCAGCTGTCTGGCTGGGGGCGTGAGGGCTCATTGTTGGGCTGACAGTGTCCGCTGCTGGTGGTGTGGTTAACTGCAGCACCGGGAGCGGATGGAACGGTGAGGCGCGTCAGGGTCCAACAGAATCTGACATTTATCCTCTGAAACCCCCAGCTGTAAGGGAAATTAAAGAGCAAGAATACCCCCCCTTTCCCCCCCAGTTATGAATCAGCTCGTTCAGCCCACCCGAACAGCTGCGCATCAACAGGTTCGTCCTGCGTGTGGCGCATGAACGCGCACCCGCGCACCGGGAGCACCGGTCCGGTCCCTCCGAGCCCAAACGGTTCGTTCCAGCTGCTGACAGCAGAGGGCGCTGTTGAGTCTTCATTTCACTGCGTGTGACTGAGATCTTTTTCGCTCCAAAACCAAGAAACGGCTCCGATCAGCTGCTGATCCCGATGTCTGAGCGGAACCGGCTCGTCCAACCCGACAGATCCACGGATGAGTGGACCCCCCCCCCCCCCCCCACCACCCCGGTTTCTTTTCTTTGAAGGTTGAGGAAAGAAACCCCCCCACCCCAGCCGTGACTGCGAGGCGCTGTCCGTGGTGCTGGTGCCGCCGGGGCGCAGTCTGGAGGGGGGCAGGTGTCCTCCTGGACGCGCTGCAGCTGGAATGAGTCACACGATCCGATGAGAAGGAAAAATACAAACGTCACTCCGTCAGCAGCCCTCATATTATGGGATGTGTGAGGAATCATCATTTGACTTGGTTTTGATTTTACATAGAAAATAAAATCTGACAGCATGAACACCCGACTGCTGATTCCCCTCCAAGCGGGGGCTTGGTGTGTGTGTGTGTGTTTGTTTGTGTGTGTGTGTGTGTGTGTGTGTGTGTGTGTGTGTGTGTGTGCGGGGGAGGGAAGGGGGTGGGGGTCCATTCTGTTCACTAACGAGCGGTTAGGACTTGTTGATGGGAACGCTTTGCTGGTCAGGAGTATAAAGACCGGGGCGGGTGTCCGGTGACCGTGTCCCGGTGGTCGGGGCTTTTACGCACCAGTCTGATCCCGTGGCCCCGGTAGGGCAGTCCTCCCGGTGTAACCGTCTGCTGATCGCCGGGGGGTTGAAGTTGTTCTATTTGTATGCAGCGGGTCTCACGGCGCAGACGTCACCGCTGTGGACGTGGAGCGGCTCCGGTGGCTCCTCCGTGACGCACCGCTGGATCCACGGAACGACTCGTTCCTGAGGATCGGAGTTGGAATACAAGTTTGCGTTCCCTGAACCCGCTGCATCGATTTCTCACTGGCTTTTTTTTTTTGCGGTTGCGTGTCTCTTCCCTCTCCTAACGCGGACTGTTCGACCGGAGAGGGGGGGGGGGTCGCCGTCGCGGAATGCTTCCTCCAAACCGGGGAGTCCGTTCCGCCGGGCGGCTGCGTTCACACCCGGATGCTGATCTCCACCCGAGACGCGTTGCTTTCGCCCGGTTCCCGCACATGTTCGGGCGTCCCCGCCGCTTCTGATCCAGCAGACGCGACCGGCGGAGGGAGGAGGTACCGGGGGGCGACCGGAGGGAAGAGCCGGTGGATGTTACCGTGTTCCCGCTGCTGCTGGGGGTGAAAACCAACATTTCAGGAGATGATGCCGCCGATCCCGTCACACACTCTCTAGAAACACACACACACAGGTGTGAGGGACCGTCTGACACCTCCATCGGGACTATTGATCCATGAGTGGAATTACGCACGAACTGATCTCATTCCCCCCCCCACCATGTCCGTTACTTCCTCCAGCTGTTTGAACATCTCCGTTATCATGTAGTATCGGGACCAAAACGAGGAGCAGCTCCTGAAACATCTAAATCAGACATTCGACATCCCGGAGCGGACCCCCCCGCCGCCACTATGGGGCTGTGACCCGGCCGGGGAGCTCTGAGAGGCGGCTGTTCGTGTCGTCTGTCCTCCGTGCGCACACCTTTGGAGCCATGGCTGCTGCCATCGCCAGCGGGCTGATCCGACAGAAGAGACAAGCCCGGGAGCAGCACTTCGACCGGCCCTCCACCAACCGCAGGAGGAAGAGCCCCAACAAGAACAAGGGGCTCTGCAATGGGAACCTGGTCGATATCTTCTCCAAAGTGCGCATCTTCGGCCTGAGGAAGAGGAGGCTACGGAGACAAGGTCTGGGACCCTCAGTGCTGCTTTGTCTGCATTTAATGCCAACACACATGCGTTCAACCACGAGTTGATTCCGTCACTAGTGACTGCTTCACTATTCCATCACCACCAGTGTACTACGAATCCGTGAGATGTTATTGAAGTTTATGATTTTTTTCCCCACTTTGTTTATGGGGGAGAAGTTAATGTGAAGGTGAGTGTGTGTTCTCTGGTGCATATTTGCCACCTGGTGGAGAATCACACACACCTTCTTGCCTCTGATTTACATTCAATCCCAGGTAGCTGACAGGCTGTGGAGGAGTGGTGCTGAACGGATTAGACAGGTTTACTGAGCTGTCACCTGGAGACTCTGGAGAAGGGCCTCATCTTTATGAAGCTCACACACACACACACACACACACACACACACACACACACACACACACACACACACACACCATTGGCTGAGACGTGAAACTCATTTGCAGTCAAACAAAGAGGTCATGTGGAGTTGAGGTGACACCTCTCAAATGTCGTCTCTTCTCACGTAATTCTACAGATAATTCTCTTCTCACGTAACTCTTAATCACGTAAGAATTCGTAATTCTTCTCACGTAATTCATCAGGCGTTGGTCTCGTAGCGTCCAGCTGATCATCACTCTGCTTGTAACATTTCTGCTCAACCTGGGTTGTTAGAGCGCCGTCAGCTGTTGAACTCAGAGGACAGAGAAGGCTCAGAAAGGATTGTATTTCATTTTGCTCAGAAGAAGCATCGAACCTGTTGCTCCAGACTGTAACCCCATTTCATTAAAGGCGTGATTTACCGTCTAAACTTACCAAAGCAACACTTGTCTTTGAGCGACTCCAGGAGTTCCATCCTGTTAATTCTGTCTTCGTGCTCTAACTGAACTGAAACTTGACCCATGACTGACGTCCCTTCACTCCATTAAAGCGCTGATATGACAGGATCTATATTACAGCACAGGGACCTCACTTCTGTTCACGGGTCAGTTCACTGCAGAATGGTGGGTTGTAACTGGTCTGGTGTGTGTGTGTGTGTGTGTGTGTGTGTGTGTGTGTGTGTGTGTTTAATTGTCCATCACCTCCAGACTGACGTCTGTCTGTCTGCCTGAACCTCCTTTGTGTCGGAGCAGAGACGCTGGACGAGTGACCTGTGGTTTGGTCGGACGTCTGTCCACACAGACAGCAGGACAGTAAACCTGGTAGCTCTGTAAGATGTTTTGTTGATGGGGGGTTTAATATTTAGTTAGTGGGGGTGAAATCAGACGTGTGGATGACAGTCGGCTGCTCTCCTTCCTGGTAACAGCCATTTTAGAGCAGAACACAAGTGTGTGAGCCTCAGAATGATGAGGCTAATCCTCAGGAACGGCGCCAGCATGAGTGTTGATGAGATGAGAGGCATGACCCCCCCCCCCCCTGAGACACAAAAGACTCCTGCTAGAATTAATTAGCAATGAAGGGGAAAGTTTTTAATTTTGTCCTCATTCATCCTCATTTTGTCCTCATTCATCCTCATTTTGTCCTCATTCATCCTCATTTTGTCCTCATTCATCCTCATTTTGTCCTCATTTGTCCTCATTCCGTCCTCATTTTGTCCCCATTTATCCTCATTCTGTCCTCATTTGTCCTCATTCTGTCCTCATTCTGTCCTCATTCTGTCCTCATTCTGTCCTCATTTTGTCCTCATTTGTCCTCATTCCGTCCTCATTTTGTCCCCATTTATCCTCATTCTGTCCTCATTTGTCCTCATTCTGTCCTCATTCTGTCCTCATTCTGTCCTCATTCTGTCCTCATTTTGTCCTCATTTGTCCTCATTCCGTCCTCATTTTATCTTTATTCCGTCCTCATTCTGTCCTCATTCTGTCCTCATTTTGTCCTCATTTGTCCTCATTTTGTCCTCATTCCGTCCTCATTTTATCTTCATTCCATCCTCATTCTGTCCTCATCTGTCCTCATTTTGTCCTCAGCTTGAACTCATTTTGTCCTCATTTGTCCTCATTTTGTCCTCATTTTGTCCTCATTTGTCCTCATTTTGTCCTCATTCTGTCCTCATTCTGTCCTCACTCTGTCCTCATTTTGTCCTCATTTGTCCTCATTCCGTCCTCATTTTATCTTTATTCCGTCCTCATTCTGTCCTCATTCTGTCCTCATTCTGTCCTCATTTGTCCTCATTTTGTCCTCATTCCGTCCTCATTTTATCTTCATTCCATCCTCATTCTGTCCTCATCTGTCCTCATTTTGTCCTCAGCTTGAACTCATTTTGTCCTCATTTTGTCCTCATTCATCCTCATTTTGTCCTCATTTTGTCCTCATTCATCCTCATTTTGTCCTCATTCGTCCTCATTTTGTCCTCATTCATCCTCATTTTGTCCTCATTCGTCCTCATTTTGTCCTCATTTTGTCCTCATTCATCCTCATTTTGTCCTCATTTGTCCTCATTTTGTCCTCATTCATCCTCATTTTGTCCTCATTCGTCCTCATTTTGTCCTCATTCATCCTCATTTTGTCCTCATTTTGTCCTCATTCGTCCTCATTTTGTCCTCATTCATCCTCATTTTGTCCTCATTCGTCCTCATTTTGTCCTCATTTTGTCCTCATTCGTCCTCATTTTGTCCTCATTTTGTCCTCATTTTGTCCTCATTCATCCTCATTTTGTCCTCATTAGTCCTCATTTTGTCCTCATTCATCCTCATTTTGTCCTCATTCGTCCTCATTTTGTCCTCATTTTGTCCTCATTCGTCCTCATTTTGTCCTCATTCATCCTCATTTTGTCCTCATTCCATCTTCATTTTGTCCTCATTCGTCCTCATTTTGTCCTCATTCGTCCTCATTTTGTCCTCATTCGTCCTTATTTTGTCCTCATTTTTTCCTCATTCATCCTCATTTTGTCCTCATTCATCCTCATTTTGTCCTCATTCGTCCTCATTTTGTCCTCATTCGTCCTCATTTTGTCCTCATTCCATCTTCATTTTGTCCTCATTGTCCTCATTTTGTCCTCATTCGTCCTCATTTGTCCTCATTTTGTCCTCATTCATCCTCACTTTGTCCTCATTTTGTCCTCATTTTGTCCTCATTTTGTCGTTTTGTCCTCATTTTGTCCTCATTCGTCCTCATTTTGTCCTCCTTTTGTCCTCATTCGTCCTCATTTTGTCCTCATTCGTCCTCATTCTGTCCTCATGTTGTCCTCAGTTTTTCCTTATAGTAATATAATATAATACAATAGTGATATTTGCGATGACAGGCCTGGTGGGAACACACTCCATTAATGTTACCCTCACATGAGAACCAGGAGACTCTTAACCCGGTGATCCCAGCCTCTGCTGTTGGGGATCCTCTCTGTAAAGACTGTACATGTTAGTGTCTGTCTCCTCACCCTCCTCACCTCTCTCACCCATTTCTCATCTCCACTTATTCATCGTATTACCTCAGGAGCACCCAGTGTAGCTCGACTAAAGGCTCTTGTTGTACTTAATTTAATATTAGCCCCTGTTAGGACTGTTTCTTTGTTTTTACTGTGAGTGAATTGAGTTGAATGCACCACTGGTCACCTGTGGTGAGATCAGTTGTGTTAGTCTCCCAGGTGAGAACACCACTGGTCACCTGTGGTGAGATCAGTTGTGTTAGTCTCCCAGGTGAGAACACCACTGGTCACCTGTGGTGAGATCAGTTGTGTTAGTCTCCCAGGTGAGAACACCACTGGTCACCTGTGGTGAGATCAGTTGTGTTAGTCTCCCAGGTGAGAACACCACTGGTCACCTGTGGTGAGATCAGTTGTGTTAGTCTCCCAGGTGAGAACACCACTGGTCACCTGTGGTGAGATCAGTTGTGTTAGTCTCCCAGGTGAGAACACCACTGGTCACCTGTGGTGAGATCAGTTGTGTTAGTCTCCCAGGTGAGAACACCACTGGTCACCTGTGGTGAGATCAGTTGTGTTAGTCTCCCAGGTGAGAACACCACTGGTCACCTGTGGTGAGATCAGTTGTGTTAGTCTCCCAGGTGAGAACACCACTGGTCACCTGTGGTGAGATCAGTTGTGTTAGTCTCCCAGGTGAGAACACCACTGGGCTTCCTGTGACGGCGGAGCCTGCAGAGAGCAGCTTTCTAACATCCAGTCTGATTAGGGTTTGTCATCACATTCAGTTTCCCACGGAGATCCTTGAAGACTAGAATGTGGAGGCGTCTGAATGTACTCCACCAGCACTTCCTATGGCTGGAGTATTGATCCTGTCAGCGATGCCCTAGATTAGCTCTTCTTACGGTCTCTATTGAAAGGTGCTGATGTAAATCATGTTTTTGATCCTCAGTGTTTTTGTCAAATTTCAAGAACATGTATCAAATATTTAGCAGTAATTATTATAATATCATTCAACCTCATTTCACTTTCTTTTATTTTTTTTTTATGCCTTGGTTACAGAAGACTTAAAAAAAAAACTGAGCTAAAACCCTCCTGGACAATAAATAAATAGCTAAATAAATAAATCAGAAGCTTATTTTGTTCCATTATTCTTTGGATTAATGAATAGAAACCGAATTCGGGAATTTTTTTGTCAAAAATCCTAAAAACTATACAAAAATCGACCAGAGTTTTACTGCTCTTCATCAGGCACGTTGAACTGCTCCTCAGTTAATTTGATTTTCATAGTTCATATTGGACCTACAGGCACACACCAGAAACCCACAGTGTGTGTGTGTGTGTGTGTGTGTGTGTGTGTGTGTGTGTGTGTGTGTGTGTGTGTGTGTGTGTGTGTGTGTGTGTGTGTGTGTGTGTGTGTGTGTGTGTGTGTAGGACTCTATGTGACTTGTTGCCCAAACCGTTCCCCCTGGGCTGAGTGTCGACCCGTTTTTTCTGGCGTCTTGTCTTTAAACCCGCCCCCCCTTCATCCACCTGTCGGTGTGATGTCACTCTGCAGTGATGACTCACACCTGGAGCCGTGATCCGACGCTCCAGAACGCTGCCTTTGTAAGTCAGGTGGAAATATCCAACCCAGAATGCCTGTTGACTGTGAGCAGAGGCATTACGGTCCGTGGGGGTGTTTGTGCCCCCGACGCTGACTCGCTGCTGGGGGGGGACCAACGGATATTACAGAGGCTTGTACCAAGTTGTGTATGGAAATATAATGATAATAATTCACTGGCACACATGTCAAAAACAACCCATGTTTGAGCGGCGTCTCTGAGATATTTTGGCTTGATCTTTACCTTGTGGAGGAATTATGGGATGTCAAGGTTTCTGACCGAACGTCTGGGGCATTGATGAGCTGCAGGAAACAGAACACAACTGTCCTCCAAAGAAAACACGAGACTAACAATCTGATCGTGAGGTGAAATGCACACAGACACACACCGTCTGCGTAGCATTGTCACTTATTTCACGATTACAGGTAGTCCTCAACATACAAACATCACTGGTTCCTTGAAGCTGTTTGAAACAAAATTGTTTGCAAATTGGTATTTATTACATTTCAATCTATAATCTCCATTTCAGGTCATCTAAATGCCATTAATGCTCTAAATACGCTGACTTAACAGAAACAATTAAAAGACGTAACAACACATTCATGAAATATGTATTGATTATTCTGTTCTACTTCAATAAGTTTCTCAGTTAAATTGTCCAATCGTTAACATCAAATAGCAAAACATTCAGAGTTCAGAGTTCAGTGTTAGCGTCAGTTAATGCTTCCGGGCAGAAACCTGACCCAGCCAACATTGGTTCCTACATCATATAACCCCATAGATGGTTATAGACTTTATTATTTCCTTAGGAAGCTGCACATCAATAATTAATAAAATATGAAGTAACAGGCAGGTGGGGAGAGTTCTCTTGAGGACCAAATGTATTTTTAAATAAACAAATCTTTAGAAATGCAGTGAATATTTTTGCCTATTGTCTTCCACAGTGTAAATGCAGGTGAATTCATTTAAAAGATGTGGTGTTTGCGTTCAGATGTGGTTTCTGTCCCCGTCCAGCGCTGGAGGGAATTCTCTGGGACACTTTGTGTTTTCTGTCACGTCAACTTTAATCTCAATCCCCCATGCATTCTGAAAGCAGATGGGGATCCTGTTGTTGCACCGATTTTTTTTTATTTTTTTAAGGGATTAGATGTGAGTTGCAAATTCTATTACAGTCATCCTGGTAAGTGAGTCGAGGACACACAGCTGGAGATCAAACGTAATCTCACTATTCTGACTATGATTATCTTCCCAGATTAGACCCATGGATCATTAGATCACAGTACGCAGATGAGAATATTAGATTATCTGATATTCTCTGGATTAACCCTTCGGAGATGTGGATGTTTAGCGTGTTTAGTGTGTTGACTCCTGAGACGTCTCTGGGATGGGGGCCATCGCTGCGATGTCTGATGTTGTTGATACAAGAGGAAGTGAGACGCGTAGTGATGCTGCAGCTCGTGATGTTTGATCCATGTCTCCATGACAACAGAAGATACATAAAGGGGTTTTTCCTTCGCAGGCTGGGAACGCTGGAGCATCCAAAGTGGGTCAGGCTGACAGCAGTCTGCAATGGCTGCTGCGTCTGTGCTCCAGTGTGTGTGTGTGTGTGTGTGTGTGTGTGTGTGTGTGTGTGTTTGCTCATACACAGACGGAGGACGACTCTAGAAAATAAGACAGGAGCAAAATCAGGGAGGTGATGGGAGGCCAGAGCCCTCCCCTCTATGACAGCTCCGTCGATGTGCACACAGGGCGTCTGCAGCAGAGCAGCAGGGTGGGAAGTCTCACCGTTATGATGCTCAATGTTTTCCAAGGAAACCCCCGCTTCCTGCCAACCGCCGCTCCGTTTCCCTAGAAACAAATGGAGCGGTGTGGAAACACGCAGTGCTTCTGTTGTACAGACTAACACCAGACAGACGGTTAGGATCCAAACCCGCCGTGATGGACGTCCTGTCGTCACGCTGTTCAGTTTGTTACGGAGGGAGGTGTTCAAACACGAAGAGAGGGAAAGAGAGGGGGACAGGAGAACAACTGCAAACATGTCAAGAACCTGACAAGGATGTCTGAGATTATCTGGAAACGTTTCCGTCCTCGTGTGTCATCACATTGTCACGTTTCCTTCATGACAGAATCCTTAGAGGAGTTACCAGAAATCAGGCTTTGTGTCAGCTGTGAAAGATGAAGCAGTGATGAGTCCAGATGCTTCAGAAACGTTTCTTCTCTCAGCCCAGCCTGACCTTCAGAAAGACTTGCATGAAAAGCCAGATTTGTAAGAAAAACAAAAGCGTTTTTTTTGTCGCTCTCATTTGTGCTTCAGCATGCATGAATGTGTGAACCTGTCAGTCATCGATAATGCGCTGCTTATTCCAGGACGTGATTGGAAGCAGAGTGTGTTGAAGCATCCCTGAGAACAGGATTAGGGGCCAACAACCCCCGATTACTGAAACTTACTTCACACATTCTCTGGTTGCCTTCTGACTCTTTGCTCGCTTTTATTCCCATTAGATAAAAATTTGCAGACTGACTCAATCTGGCTGCAGCTCAGAGGTGCCACAGATTGAAACGGGTGGGGGGTGGTGGTGGTGGTGGTGGTGGTGGGGGGGGCTATTGTGTGAGATGCACTGGCTGGGTTGCCCCAGGGAAGACAGGCATCCCATGATTTATAGCATGAAGAAGGAGCCAAGTTCACCTCTACACACATGTACACAAAAAGGAAGTGTTCTCATTTACGATGCTTCAGTTATTATACATTATCAATTATTATACATTATCAATTATTATACATTATCAGTTATTATACATTATCAGTTATTATACATTATCAATTATCATACATTATCAATTATTATACATTATCAGTTATCATACATTATCAGTTATTATACATTATCAATTATTGTGCATTATCAATTATCATACATTATCAGTTATTATACATTATCAATTATTATACATTATCAGTTATTATACATTATCAGTTATTATACATTATCAATTATAATACATTATCAATTATTATACATTATCAGTTATTATACATTATCAGTTATTATACATTATCAGTTATTATACATTATCAATTATCATACATTATCAATTATTATACATTATCAGTTATTATACATTATCAGTTATTATACATTATCAATTATCATACATTATCAATTATTATACATTATCAGTTATTATACATTATCAGTTATTATACATTATCAGTTATTATACATTATCAATTATTATACATTATCAATTATTATACATTATCAGTTATTATACATTATCAGTTATTATACATTATCAATTATCATACATTATCAATTATTATACATTATCAGTTATCATACATTATCAGTTATTATACATTATCAATTATTATACATTATCAATTATCATACATTATCAGTTATTATACATTATCAATTATTATACATTATCAGTTATTATACATTATCAGTTATTATACATTATCAATTATCATACATTATCAATTATTATACATTATCAGTTATTATACATTATCAGTTATTATACATTATCAGTTATTATACATTATCAATTATCATACATTATCAATTATTATACATTATCAGTTATTATACATTATCAATTATCATACATTATCAGTTATTATACATTATCAATTATCATACATTATCAGTTATTATACATTATCAGTTATCATACATTATCAGTTATTATACATTATCAATTATCATACATTAGCAGTTATTATACATTATCAGTTATTATACATTATCAATTATCATACATTATCAATTATTATACATTATCAGTTATTATACATTATCAGTTATTATACATTATCAATTATTATACATTATCAGTTATTATACATGATCAATTATTATACATTATCAGTTATTATACATTATCAGTTATTATACATTATCAATTATCATACATTATCAATTATTATACATTATCAATTATCATACATTATCAGTTATTATACATTATCAATTATTGTGCATTATCAATTATTGTACATTATCAATTATCATACATGATTAATTATTATATGTTATCAATTATTATACATTATCAATTATCATACATGATTAATTATTATATGTTATCAATTATTATACATTATCAATTATC
This sequence comes from Antennarius maculatus, assembly GCA_013358685.1. Taxonomy (NCBI): domain Eukaryota; kingdom Metazoa; phylum Chordata; class Actinopteri; order Lophiiformes; family Antennariidae; genus Antennarius; species Antennarius maculatus. The sequence goes on along the minus strand of CM023618.1, from coordinate 90,660 downwards.
ATACATGATTAATTATTATATGTTATCAATTATTATACATTATCAATTATCATACATGATTAATTATTATATGTTATCAATTATCATACATTATCAATTATTATACATTATCAATTATCATACATTATCAGTTATTATACATTATCAATTATTGTGCATTATCAATTATTGTACATTATCAATTATCATACATGATTAATTATTATATGTTATCAATTATTATACATTATCAATTATCATACATGATTAATTATTATATGTTATCAATTATTATACATTATCAATTATCATACATGATTAATTATTATATGTTATCAATTATTATACATTATCAATTATCATACATGATTAATTATTATATGTTATCAATTATTATACATTATCCCAAATGAATGGGCTTCGATATCAACCTCAGCGCCGCTCATTGTTTTAATGGAGCTTATCAAAGTCATTAATCGATAGTGAGTCAACTTTGTGTGTGTGCTCGGGGGGGTTGGGCCTTCATTAAAGATTAATGTGATGCTGTGTGTGAAGGCTTGTGTTTGTGTGTGTGGATGCACCCCATCTCTATTGTCTCCCCTCACCACTGCGTGTGTGGGGGGGGTGTTCCTGTGATATTTGATGTGTTTGAAAGCATAATTAATCAATGAATTCAACCGTGTCCCCCGCCCCCACCCTTCATATTGGCTCGGATCAATGCTGGGGTGGGGGAACTTGGAGTGGGAATTTATTATTGCTTTCAGATATTTACAGACTGTAAATCCAGGAGTGACTGAAGACAGGAGTTTGATTTGTTCCATGTTTGACTTGTGTTTCAAACATTTCCCCATTTAGAATAATGGAAATCATCTGAATCCATTCCAGCCGTGTAAAAAATTTCCAAACCCTCTAAATTATGAAAAGAAAACATTTTACCAACCAATATGCAGACTTGACCTGTGTATAATTAATTATATATTTTACGTATACAATGATAAAGCATGAAAAGAAACATGTAAAAGTGACGAGAACACGCGAGCTACATCTTTACTCCATGACAGAAAACTAGATCCGGCTTCACTGATGTTGTATCCATCCGCCATCTAGTGGTGGTGTGCCGAAGCACGGCTCCTATCTCAGATTTTGTTCGTATGTCGAACTAAAATATTACAATTGAAATATACAATTTCCATTTGATATTTCATTCCAATTGAAATATAAATGGCTTGTATCTCAAACAACTTGTATGTCAAGCAGCTCGTATCTCTGCTGTGGATGACCTGATTGACTTAGTTTCAAAATTCTACTAGAAACATTGGTACACATCTTTGTTCACTAATTAAAATCAATAAAGTTTACAGCTACTGAATGTATTAATCACTGCGTGAACATGTTTTGCGAGCTGCAGCCCCAGCATGCATTTGGGTCAGTAATGTAAAGCATTAAAGAGACTCCAGTTGCGTCCTGTTCACAGGTGGAAGGAGGTTTATGTGTGACTGAAGGAACCCCCCCAGTTCATCACCATGAGACAAACAGAGACGGGGGGTCTTCTCTGTCTAGCTCCATGTTTGCATCACAGCCTGCACTGACCGTCTGTATAGACCAGAGAGGTGCTGCCAGCTTCCTGTCAGGAGGACCCGTCGTCACGGCGACGGTCAGATGTAGTTTCAGGAACCCCGTCGTTGTCCTGGAGACACAGAGTTCCTCTCTCGGATGCTGTAGCAGTATCGCCCCGACACTCCAACAGGCTGGGTTTCCTCCCCTGTCAGGCGCCAGGTAGCGTTCTCTGAGCCACACCCCCAATGACGCCCCCACCAGTGACGGCCTGGAGCTGGGGGGTCGACAGACAAAAGCCCCATCTGCCCCCAGCAAGACCTCTAGAGTTCTGCCCTGTGGCTACACACACACACACACGCACGCGCACGCACACACACACACACACACACACACACACACACACACACACACACACACACACACACACACACACACAGGTACATGTCTTTTTTTTTTGCATTACTAATTCATAGATTTCCTTTTTTTAACTCTTTATCGTCACAAACCCACACAGTGTCCCCTCAGCAGACTCTCTGAGCGTCGGTGGGGCTGGAGGATGAAACCTCAGCTGTGGAGGATTCGCCTTGGGTCAGACAGGAAGGACAGACACATCCCATCATGCACAGGGGCGACCCAGAGGGGGTGCTGTTGGGGTCATTAAGGGAGCCACAGATTAATTCTGCTGCCTGTAATGGATGCTGGTGGAGTTAGCAAGAGAACTTTAATAGTTTGACCCAGAGGTCACTTTATGTTAGTCAGTTAATAACTGGACAGAGGAACTGTGTTCTGTTGTGGACGAGTTTTGTTTGGTGTGACTAGCAGATCTTTAACATTTCTTTACTGATCGCTAATGGTTGCTAATGATTGCTAATGATTGCAAATGGTTGCTAATGATTGCTCATGTTTCTGTGTGTTCCTGTCCTGCAGATCCCCAGCTCAAGGGTATAGTGACCAGGTTATATTGCAGGCAGGGATACTACTTGCAGATGAACACCGATGGCTCTCTTGATGGGACCAAGGATGACAGCAGCAATTCCTGTGAGTACCTCCACCGTATCCGCTGGCCCTCCACATCCAAAGAGAAGCTTCTAGAAACATTTGATGACAGGAGGAATAAATGTTGATTTTAAGTGTGTGTAACCAGCATCAAGCCACTGGTCCCTAAAGTCCATCTGATTCAGAGGATTGACTGGTTTCCAAACAGTACTGTACCCTCTATTAATCTTTCAAGCAGTTCCTCCTTAAATGGAGGAGTTCTAGAGTCACACATCACTGTGTGTCAGAGGAAAGTGGACCAGGAACCAGCAGGCTGAACAGGCAGGAAGGGGTATTATTAGCTTGATCCGACGCTGCTCCTTTAGCGCTCCGGGCTAGGTGGTTAATTTGATTCCAGTTCTTGGTGCTAACTCCAGCCTGACATTCTGTGCTGTGTCACACACTCCTGTCAGCAGGAGATGAGGCAAATGTCACTTTCGATAGGCTCAAGGGGATTTATAGAAACAGCGGTTCAGGCGATTCATCATCTCGTTTTAACTCTTGGATCAATTCAACTGCCCCACAAAGAAATGTCCGTTTGTGTCCCAAAGCACCCGTGTTCCACAGGAAGTTCTCTGCGCATAAATCTGGCTCCAAACCTGCCAAAACCAACTACTAACAGGGTCAGTCCAGGTCATGATGGGCCTTACAGGCTTCCATTTACACACACTTAATGTCGCAGTGCAAACAGAAGCTATTACCCACCAGGCCTCAGTCTGCTCCTGCAACAAAAGGTCCATTAGACCAGCTCCGCATCGATGGTGGGGCAATTACAGCTACATCACAGGTAGCTCTGGGTGGCTGCACCCACCCATCAGCCTGGAGACTGCTATAGACGACTGGAGAAGCTTCAGACACCTCGCCTCTGGTGGTGAATCACATGACCAGGGTGTTAGTGGTGAGGACCTGTGGTGATGTCTTCATGGACAGAAGATCTGACTGCTCAGGTGTGTCTTTCAGCTTTGTTCAACCTCATTCCTGTGGGCCTCAGAGTTGTTGCCATTCAGTCTGTGAAGACAGGGTTATACATCGCCATGAATGGGGAGGGTCATCTCTACACCTCAGTAAGTCACCCCTTCTGCTGTCTTCTGATCTCTGATTTCTGATTTACCAAGGAAATGTTCATCATCATGAGTATGAATGCATCCAGAGAGCTGCAGTACACATATCACAGTCCTTATTGTGTGTTTTATGGGATGTTAGTGTCTATACTATCAGTGTTTTCCCCACAAACATTCAGATATGTAAATCAATGTATGTTATGCTGTAGGTAAAGGTAACCAAGGGCCCTGAAAATGTCTGATAATTACTGCATTTGCGACAGAATAATAGCTTTTTGCTGAAGGTAAGGGATCTCATTACATTCAGATTTGTATAAATTTGGTTATACGCCTCAAGAGTTTTGAGTATATATGAGATTTAAAAGAAAGGAGGATCACATGCTTCACGGTGTCACACGGGAGCCACATTGATGGGTAGCGTTAATCTTCTGGTCCTGGAAAGCCAATTAGACTGTACACTACTGGAAGTGAAACGGTGAGATACGGTGACACCTGGTGTGAACTGTAAATTGAGTGTTCCTCACTCTGTTCTCATTGGAACGGTCCACTGTTTAGACCATCCCGCTTCAAAATAAACTGAGCCTCTGGCAGCTGGACAGTCGGGGGTTAATGAGACCTCCCCCAGCACTGATGGGGCTTCTGGTCATCCTCCTCTATTCAGCTCCATCAGCTGAGAGCTGTGGAGCGCTGCTCCTCCTCCTGACAGCAGCATCCATCAGTGATGTCCTCATGTTCTCATCCTCTGGGCAGAGCAGGAACTGTCGTTCTTCATTCATTACCTCTGGGGCTCAGGGGGGCTACGTCTGTAATGTTAACGCGCTCCCTCTCCATCATAATCACTGCTTGACTTAAGCCATGAAATGAAATTCATCTGAAGAGGATTGACCCAGAGTCCTGTGGAGTTTGTTCAAGAACTGCACAGTGGAGATTATGAGTAATAATAATATACATTCTGTCTGTCCTGTACTGTGGAACACAAGAATGTTGTTGCGTGATTTATTGATGACATGCAGACACGCACTCCAAAACTAAAGCTTTGGTTATTGTTGCTTTTCATACAGAACCTGATTCTCCTCATTTAACCTGCAGGACAATCAGCGGCGCCACATCACCAACTTTAAACTGCTAATGTAGTATGAAAATACAGTGTACGAAAGATAGCAAATGAGCACGCTGCAGCCGGTCTCTGTGCTAATGAAGGTTCAGACCGGACCCCACACCCACTCACAGCCCCCCCCCACAGCTCCTTAATGTTAGCGTTACTCTGGTAGCTTTGGACAATGTTCTTCATCTCCTCTCTGCTCCTTTATCCTCCTCCGTTAGTAAGGTAGGACCATTACGGCTGTGTTCCATCACAGGGGAGGGTCTGACGGTCGAGCCTTTCTACCCAGTAGGTAGTTTATTGTAGTGCACTCACAAGCTGCTTTTGAAGGCCCTATTAATGCAGAAAAACACGATGACTAACATGTTGTTAGGTCTGTGTGGATCCAATATGTAAAGAAATCATTAAAAAACACATAAAAGGCAGCATGTTTTAATTAAAATATATTCTTAAGCAGTCCAACCTCATTTCCCCAAAGCCCCTTAATGACTGAAATCACTTTGTCCCCTGTTATTTCACATAATTAAATATATTAAAAAGGCTTTAACTATGACGACGTACTTTGATGCTGAATTGCATTCAGTTTCAAACAGATGAGGGGGAGTCCCGCTCTTTCAGAAAATAGATGGAAAGCCCTTTCAAGGCTGCTGGTAGTGCATCATACTTCTTTGTGTGGCCCCCGAGGCGACGCATGAGGCCCCAGTGACGGAGATAGCATCAAAGCTAAACGGTGCAGCCGGGCACAAAAGACACATGACGGGATAAAGGAGGGTGCAGTCGTCTCACCCCTCTCTAATCTGCTTCTTTTCTATGAGCCGGTAAAATCCTGGCTAATTTCTCCTCCAGGCTGCTGCTTGGCTCAGGCTTTATTCTGTATTGTTGGAGAGGAGCTCTGCCTTTGTCACTAGAGGAGGCAGCGGATGCAGGATGTGGTATTCTCTAGGTAATTGTTATATAATTTTATGCCAAAGCACACAAATTCATGAGATAAAACATACAAAGTTCAATTATTCTGTGGGGATGATGATATTTAATCTCGTAGTGCAAAAAAAAAAAAAAGTGTTGAATTGTAAAGTTGTGTTGCACATGATGCAATGCTGGTGCCACAGACTGTAACTGATGCTGAACGTGTTTTCTGTTAATTCCTTTTCCGCCCGTCTCTCCTGTTGGTTCGGGTCGGGTTCTTTATGGTCGGCTGGTTTTCTTCAGGGCTGCTGCAGCGTTCCTTCACTTCCCGTCTTTATCAGCGCTCTGCACTTGTTAGCGCTACCTTTCATGAGTGTCAGATGGAGTTGCCTCATGATGAGTGGTCCTTATAGAAATGAAATCCTTGAGAGGACCAATATGGAGGCGTGTAGTGGATTTAGTTTCACTTGTTAGAGGCTGTATCAGCAGCCATATGGAGGCTCCCAGTTTGATGTGAGGGCTTTTCTGAGTCCACTTCACTATGAAAAATGGAGGTTCATGGTGGATGTGTGTTCAGGCAGGAGAAGAGCATCTCGCTCAGAGTCCTCTGAGAATACTGAAGCATGACGTCCCCCCCGTTTCAGCCTGTTCTGCTTTCACACCAGTGTGTGTATTCATCTTCCTACCTCTTAGGCCACTTTTCTCCTTCTGCTTCCATACATTCTGCCTTCAGAGCAACGCCGTTCCATGGACGCCCTTTGCTGCCCTGCTTCCATCTTCAGGTGACTGACAACTGAATTCCATCTGATGTAAAACAGCCGTTCAGTCGGGGATCAGCTATTTCTGATCGGATCATACTGAGGTGTCATCCACATACATGTCACATTTAGTCCGTCCATCTATCTACAGTATCTACTGTGGATCATTAGCGTCACAGTCAATACTGCTGATAGATTAGCTGATGACTGAACTGTTTGCACCAGAATGACATGATGAATGTATTCATTTCAACTGAGTCACTATCAGTGCAGTAAAATTACACTACATTTAGATTCACGTTGAGCTGTAGATTCCCGTTTCACTATTAACACAGTCGTGTGACTTTTGGACAATGAGCCAATGGAAGCTGATTATCTGCTGCACCATGTAGTGTTGAGCCTAGAAAGGATTCCATTCGGCAGACGGTGAGGATAAAGACACACTGATCAGACATAACATCACAACCACCTGCTAATAACCTGTAGATCCCTGGTGAGTCACCAGGACTCCATGTGACCTCTGAAGGTGTTCGTGATATCAGCAGCTCCTTGAAGTTCTTCACGTTTCCCAGCAGAACACTGTCCACAACATCATACTGTCTCCACTCTTGTTCCAGTATCACACCCTGGTGACAGGTAAGAGAGACATCCTCACTGGCCAATCGTAGACCGGTTTGGAGGTGGGCAGCGGTTCTCCTCACACACAGCTAGTCAATACACACTGTGTGTCTACCAGGAAAGGCTGTGTCAGGTCTCTTCTGTGGTTGGAAAGCAAACAAGCCTTTGCTCCCACAGCCCCCTGATGACCCCCTGGTCCTCCATGACCCACTGGTCCTCCATGACCCCCTGGTCCTCCATGACCCACTGGTCCTCCATGACCCCCTGGTCCTCCATGACCCCCTGGTCCTCCATGACCCACTGGTCCTCCATAACCCACTGATCCTCCATGACCCACTGGTCCTCCATGACCCCCTGGTCCTCCATGACCCACTGGTCCTCCATGACCCCCTGGTCCTCCATGACCCCCTGGTCCTCCATGACCCACTGGTCCTCCATGACCCCCTGGTCCTCCATGACCCACTGGTCCTCCATCCTTAGACCACCCATGATGGGTACCAGCTACTGCGGACCAGAATGACCCAGCCGGCAGTCCAACAGATGATACAGATTTGCCTCAGTTGCTCAGATACTTTGGTTTTTCCTGCTAATGAAGCCTCACCTTCAGGAATAACTTTCTGCCCGGGACCCCCCATTGACGGGTGTCCCTGAAATGAGATGGACACCCGACAGACGGCTCTGTGTGAATGTGTTTTGTTGGTGTTAATAGCAAACCTGCCTTGAATGCAAATGATCTCAGTCACTATTTCATAGATATTGTAAGGAAGGACAAAGGATTATGATGGGATGCGGTCAGCATCAAATGCTCTTTGATCACTAATGGATCACTGATGTTTAGTTGTGAATCATATTCCAAGTGTTCAGTTATTGGATGATGTTGTGACTTATCAAAAATGACATAAAAATACGAATAATATGTGAAAGGAAGGAACAAAGTGAGTAATTATTCCCACAAACCATGGCAGCATGAGATCATGGAAATGAAATGACAGCTGAAGCGTTGTCTTCATTGTAGACCTCCTGTAGAAATGAAAAAGACGTTTTATGTATAACAGATTTTTTAAATTGTTAAAAAAATGCATCTCTTCCATAAGCATTTAAGGATAAAAATTAATATTAATTATTCAGAGGAATTGTAGCGTTGGGTTTAAAGTTTGGATGGAGCCGCCTCATTATCACCCAAATGTTGCTCCTCCATCCACAAATGTGGTGTCAGGGTCAGGAAAGGTGGCGGTCATGAGGGCCGGATTCATGAATTAATGAACAAGAAGGTCGGAGGTTGGCGTCAAAGCTGAACTGGGAACCGTTGGTTGGAGGCCAAGAGCTGCTAAGAATAGAAGGAGCAGCCTGAGTAATTAATGGCTGTATAATGTATGGACACTGGTGTCTGACAGGTCAGACCTGGCCTGCTTTGCATGCTTGCACCAGTTCAAACTGGTGTGTGGAGTCTGGGATATACCAGTGGGGAGAGAGACCTGAGCATCACAGCAGAGCCACCCGTCATGGAGGGAGGGGTCTTCTCCGCAGCATCCTACCTGTGGGGATTCTGCTTCTCTGAACAATAAATCATAAGCGCAGCTGATTTGTCCTCTATCTCTTTCCAGGTCAGCATCTTAAAGTCTGTTAATATTACATCTCCCACGTCCCTCAGCGTTACCCCCCAGCTGATGTGGGGCAATTAGGAGTCAGCAAATGCAGCTAGTTTTCAGAATCAGTGGTTTACATGACATATTTAATTCAGCTGTGTGACTGTTTGCTATAATTGGCCTGTATCTATGATGGAGCTTATTTTACTGCATCTCCACTGCTGATATCTAACAGATCAATTCATCAATTCCTGAGTCGTGATCATTTTTTTCCCATCCTGAGACCTGAAACACCCTGTAAGGGTCTCTTTACATATGTGTGCACACAGTAACTCAGATGTGTGTGAAAGGCTTCTTGATGAGGTTAGAGTTAGTGATGTCAGCGTTCATCTCTTTGTCATTGGCTTTATTCGAGTGCTTTATTTTCCTGATATGTTGTCCTTGCTTTACCAGCCGCTGCTGACCTCAATGAGTTCCTTCACCTGATAGAAATGTGAGCTGCCTGAGGAAGCCTGGTGTTTGTCTCTGTCTTCAGAGAAAACTCCTCTGTATTTCCTGATCTCCACAGCGTGTCCATCAGCCAGCGATCGATCAGTCAGCCAGAGCTCATGCTGAAGCTCCTTCATCCATATTGGTTAATCCTTGAATCTCTATTTAAATGGAGCAGCCAAAAACACAAACGGTGGTTGGTCTGCGTGTTCTGAATGCTGCAGTGATAGCAATTTATTATAAAGAGGAAAGCAAGAATCAAACACCCTGATGATGGAGTTTAGAGAGAGAAGAGCTGTTCTGTTAGAAAACCCCTGCCTTGGTGAACACTCACTACAGCGTGGGGGCGACTGCTGCCTGTTGCCCCCGTTCAGATGCTCCTCGTGCGAACAGCTTTCACCATTTTGAGTGGCAAACAAAAAACACACCATCCAATAAAAATGTCAGCCTTAGAATCAGTGACTACTGTGATAGCAGGTTAAATAAAATGAAAGTGGAGTACTTGTGGTATTATTCTAATGATACTGACCCTGACTCCCCTCTGTGGTTACTTTTAAATAGAAATGAGTTCACTGATTCCTTTATGGATATTATTATTATATTGTTTTAGACACACCATGAATACAGTACATTAACTAACTTTTGAAAATGTAAAGAATTTAAATTAACATCAAGAATTTCTAACGGAGTAGCTCTGACTCTCCTCTTTGGTACATTTATACTTCTAATTAGTCTTTTGGTATTTTAAAGAATGCTATACATACAGGTAGTCCTCGACATACGAACACAATTCAACATATGAACACAATTGGTTCTGAGAGGTTGCTTGTAAGCTAAAATGTTCATGTCATTATTTACTAGATTTCAATCTATAATCACCATTTGAGGTAATTTAAATGCATTTCTACTCTAAATACAAAAGTACTATTCCCTAAGACTGACCAGAAACAATTACAGTACATAAAAACTATACATTAATGAAATAAAATACTGTAGTAATGTAACTTAACCTTTAGCCTCCGACCCCCGGGCTCGGTCAGTCGGTACCAGGCTGCACGGAAATAACACGTATTATGAACGTATTGCATTATTTCCATTTTATTTATAATCTGATTCTAAATGATGCTTTCTTTTTAAATATGATCTGATTCTCTCCTCTACATCTGTCTATGAGTCACTCTTGACACAAGATGCTTGCCTCGGTCACATGACTACCTTCTTAAAGGGGCCGGTCTGTCAGGTAACACAGAATACATTACTGCCAAATTGTAACTCCCAAATTTGCAAAACACATAAAAATAAATGTCTTTGGAAAGTTTCTTTGTGCCGCATGAAAGAGGAGACGCAAGAACTTTATTACTTTAAAGAAAAAAAATACCTGTTTTCATGCTGGTCATGCAATATAATTTAGTTGTATTTACACCTGAATGTCCTGGAGGCAGACAAATATTGTCTGATGTTAAACTGTGGCACAAAAACTAGTTGGCGATCACAGCTTTAGGGCGAAGGATGAGAAGAGGAGGAATTATTGTCAGTGAGAGACGAAGTTTTCATCGGACAGATTGTGGCATTTCATCACCACCGTTATCATCACTCACTGAATGCTTATTACCAATACCGTTACGGTGTGTGTGTGTGTGTGTGTGTGTGTGTCTGCATACGCACACACACATTCACCCGCCACTGTATAGGCACACCTTTCCTACTGCTCATTAAATGCCAATTTCTAATCAACCAATCACATGGCAGCAACTGGATGCGTTTGGGCTGTAGACGTGGTGACGACGATCTGCTGCAGTTCAAACCGAGGTGAGTGAAGTGACTTTGAAGCAACCTGCTTGTTTTTGCCAGACGAGCTTCTCTGAGTGTTTCAGAAACTGCTGATCTGGTATTTTCACGCGCAACCATCTCGAGGGTTCACAGAGGATGGTGTGAAAGAGAAGTTATCCAGTTAGAGGCGGGTCTGTGGCTGAAAATGCCTTGTTGGTACCAGAGATCAGAGGAGAATGGCCAGACTGGTTTGAGCTGACAGAAAGGCAGCAATAAATCAAATAAGTGGGCTGATCAGTCTTGGATGCTTCCAGCAGGAAGGGGGGGGGGGTAGATGTTGGGTCTGTTATGCATGACTTTACCTGTGGGAGGACACCTGTCCACACCCCCTCACCCCCTGGGATAACCATTCCTTTATACACAGATATGCAGTCGACCTTTTTCTGTGCTCACGCTGCACTCCTCAAACCTCTGATCTTCTAATGAGTCTATTAATGACTATTAAGGACTATAAGAATGACTATTAAGGACTATTAAGGACTATTAATGACTATTAAGGACTATAAGAATGACTATTAAGGACTATTAAGGACTATTAATGACTATTAATGACTATTAATGACTATTAAAGACTATTAATGACTATTAATGACTGTTAAGGACTATTAATGACTATTAATGACTATTAATGACTGTTAATGACTATTAAGGATTATTAATGACTATTAATGACTGTTAATGACTATTAAGGACTATTAATGACTATTAATGACTAGTAATGACTATTAAGGACTACTAAGGACTATTAAGGACTATTAATGACTTTTAAGGACTGTTATTGACTATTAATGACTGTTAATGACTATTAATGACTATTAATGACTAGTAATGACTATTAAGGACTATTAAGGACTATTAATGACTTTTAAGGACTATTTATGACTATTAATGACTGTTAATGACTATTAATGACTATTGATGACTGTTAATGACTATTAATGACTATTAATGACTGTTAATGACTTCTTCTTCTTCTTTTCCTTTCGGCTTTTCCCTTCAGGGGTCTCCACAGCGAATCAGTGTCCTCCATCTAACCCTGTCCTTTGCATCCTCTTCTCTCACACCAACTACCTTCATGTCCTCTTTCACTACATCCATAAACCTCCTCTTTGGTCTTCCTCTAGGCCTCCTGCCTGGCAGTTCAAAACTCAGCATCCTTCTACCAATATATTCACTATCTCTCCTCTGGACATGTCCAAACCATCTCAGTCTGGCCTCTCTGACTTTATCTCCAAAACCTCTAACATGTGCTGTCCCTCTGATGTACTCATTCCTGATCCTATCCTTCCTGGTCACTCCCAGAGAGAACCTCAGCATCTTCATCTCTGCTACCTTGACTGTTAATGACTATTAAGGACTATTATAGACTATTAATGACTATTAATGACTATTAATGACTATTAAGGACTATTAATGACTATTAATGACTATTAAGGACTATTAATGACTGTTAATGACTATTAATGACTATTAATGACTATTAATGACTGTTAATGTTAAAGCAGAGCTGGGCTCCTGCAGGAGGTTCTGGGGTCACGTCCTGTTACAGACATTCACCCTTTTGCACATTTCTGTCTCACTTTCCTTTCCTGAATTTCGTTACAAAGAAAAAACGCTGATGTTTTCCAACCATGTGCAGCTGTGATATTTGTGGGAGACAGTCGTGACTTAGTGGTCAATAAATCCAATCTCCTTCACGAGCAATGACCGCTGTCACCATTTGGGATGCACCGCAGGGCTGCTGTCACCTAGCAACGTCTACTGCACGGATTATTGTCTTTGAAAATGTTTGCATTGTTTATTTGCTCATTGTGAAACAACCTACCTTGGAATTATACCTGAAAACATGAGATTTAAATACATGTTTAATAGATAATAACATAGCACTTTGGATTCATTTATTCACATCAGTCTTTTTGCTTACCCCTGTAGTTTTTTTTTTTTTAATGTCTTTTTGTTCCGTATTTCTTTTTGTCCTGGGAGACAGAAATAAAGGAGAAAAAAATAATATTAGGAGAAAAGAACAGAGAGTTGTCAGGTTGTCATCTCCATGTGAGCTCCGTTGTCATTTCTCCCTGTATACATCATCTGGTGGCTGCTGGAGCCAACGTGTGTGTCTGTTCGGTGTGCTAATGACCCTTGTTCTGGTCCTAATTGCTTTCCCGGTCTGGAAATGTCAAGCACCAACAAATACAAACACACTGCTGCTTGTTGGCCTGAACAGCGGAGCGATGTTTAAATGAGTGGCAGAGACGAGGGCTTGAACAGCAACAAGTAGTCCTCTGGAACTCTACGTCCACACAGCCAGCGGCGTGTCAGCGACACACAGCTGATAACACTAATAACTCTCTTCTTATTCAAATCCAGCTCTAATAGCACCATGTGTGTCTTTATACTCAGGTAATTTAAAAGGTCTTGTTCAAAGTAGTGGGATTTAGTATTTATGTGGTAATATCAATGTTTCCACAGTAAAACCTGAAAGGTTTCATATATAAATGTGATATAAATTCTGTTTTTTTTTACGTTGGTAAAAAAATATACCACAAATGTGTATATTGATGTATCACCATCAACTAAAACCTTTACATATTTACTTATAAAATTTAAAGACACTGAATGGATCAACACCAAAAACTAAAGTTCCCTTCAGCTTCTCAAAGCCTACATACTATCTGCTCATTTACACACACTCTCACCTTCTTTTAGATAGTTTTTCATAAATGGTGGTTCAGTTAGTCAAGTCCATAGGTAATGTGCTAATTAACATTCTCTAGAAGGTTAACATGTTAATATAAATACACTCAGCATCATTTCCTGTCTAAGTGCTACTATTCACACCTCAGCATTAAGGTTTAACTTGTTTAACTGAAGCCACACAAAAAGGATGTTACAAGATTTTTTTAATTCATTTGAAGGTTTTACAGTTTGTTTCACCTCCAAAAACCATCCACTGAGCAGGCATCCTACGTGATCTGAAATCTCAGAGTCATCTCAGTATTATTATAATGTCTTACCCCCCCCCTCAGTGTTTGTATAGAACAGAAAGTCTTCTGCTGCCAAAAAAAAGGTCAAAAACTCCACAAATGTTCACCCTGCAGGTGTAATGGGTTACCATCATGTGTTTTCCTCCACAGGAATCCTTCTACCTTTTCTATTCCAACCCATGAAATGAAAGTGACATTTTATCAAGCTTCACCCCTGGAGTTGTAAAAATCAATACAGTGAGAGCTCCGACAGAATGGCTGTAAATCTGGAAAATGAATTCTCTTAAATCTGAGCCTCTCTCCACTGCATCTGTGTGACACGTTCAACACGGCTCCTGCAGCTGCTTGTCTGTTAATGCAGTTACATTATTCATGGTTCCATTTCTAATGCAAAACGACTTATCTTTGTATAGTTAAACCTGCAGTATGTTGCTTTTATTTTTCAAGAAAATAGTATCTCTCTTCTAATAAGTGTAATATTTGTACCGTACAATCTAACCTACTGTACAGGTTCACTGCAGAGGGCAGTACATCAGCATTAGTGTGTGATACACCTACACACAACCAGAGCGCTGGTATTACTCAAAAATATGTACAAAGGAAGTGGGAGAAAACAACAACTGTTGAATAGTTGCAATAGCATCATGTTCTCTTATAGCACATAAGTCAAACTCAAGGCCCGGGGGCCAAATGTGGCCCGCCACATCATTTTATGTGGCCAATGAGAGCATAAAAGATCAGACTGTCTAAAAATAAATAGATAAAAACAAGAGAGCAACGAATTAATCTTACATTATCACCATGCCTCTGGAAAAAAACAAATGACAAGCAGTGCTTTTTTGGACAAATATCAATCATAAAGTTGTGAAGACAAAGAGACAGATATTTCTGTGGACAGTAAGAATGAAGAGGCAGAAGACAAATAAAAACCAACAAAATCCGAGCATTTGTACACCAATGGACGCAATGGGTGAGGCACGTTGATAACTATGGAAAAACTACATGTATTGTGAGGTATGCACACAACACAATTCAGTCAATGGTATGCACAAATCTGCAAAAAAAAATTACAATTTCATGAGGTCCACCTTAACGTGCCGTGCTGAACTGAACTCACACATGTTGGCCATGGATATCCCCTCACTGCAAGAAGACCCGAAGAGATGCACTGCAGAACCCAGTGCCAGGAAGGATAAAGCAATCTCAGTTCTTTTGAAGGTTGTGAAATGGATGGCTGCTGAAGATTTACCCTTCAACAAGTTTAAAACTATCATTGAACTTATGCATGACATTGGTGTACCTGATGTGGATCTCCTGAAACAACAAAACACACATTATGACTCGTACGTCACAGGCAGCCAACTTTTGGATAGTTTGGCCGAAGTCGCAGAGAAAGAGTTAATAGAAAAAAATGCAGGCCTCTCTGGTATTAATCATCCTTGCAGACGAATCAACGAATGTAAAGAGTTTAGTTCTCTATGCTCAAATAATTTACTCTGATACAATATTTTTTATAACTGTTTTCTTTTGAAAAAATAACTACCAGGCTTTAACATTTTGATAAAAATGTTTTTTCTTGATAAACAGATCTGAGATTATTAATAATATAATTAAAATTAACAGTTTGTTAAGTTTTTATATTGTACTATTGGCTAAACTCAATCCTTGCATATGGCTTTTACCGTATATTCTGTTGTTACTTTTGGGATGCATAAACGTCATGCTGGGATGCACAGATTTTTGTTGCAGCGCATCCCAGGGATGCACGACTGTCTGGAGGTAAGATGAACTCTGCTAATGGCCTGTTAAGATCAGGATGTAACCTGCTAACACTCCTCAGATGCATTGTAACATTACACTGTACAAAGTCTGAAAGATAAAAACAATATATGGATGTTTGAAGGAGTCCTATGTTACGTCAGTAGAATGAGTGAAGTATTTCAGGTACCATCGTTTTAGTTCCACAGCCCTGGACATCATCGGCCAATCAAATCATCCTGCATTGAGATTTCAGGATGGACATTTCCTGCAACTGAACTAACTGTTAGCATAACTGCTAACTGTGCAGCTATATATGCTTTTCATTTTAACATCCATCCTAATAAAGTTAACTTGTAGAATCAGGTGACATACCAATAGAAGTTCTGCCTTTTTAATTGTCTTCTTATGGATTTCTTGAAGAATAGATGTTACCATGGTGATGACTGATGCTCACCAGAGTTGTGAACTGAGGTTAGCAGCATGTTTACATCCAACATTATTACATTATGACTACTGAATGTATGTAGAGAGGACATGAATACACACGGAACCTCTACCCAATACAGAAAACTATAAAAAAAAACCACAACAATACAACAGGCAGAGACGGGCGTGTGCATGTGTGTGTGTGTGTGTGTGTGTGTGTGTGTGTGTGTGTGTGTGTGTGTGTGAGTGTGTGTGTTTACACACACTCGACAGACTGCTGACTTCCTTGACAGGAGATGACTAGACAATTTAGCAAAGATGAGGGTGTCTTGGCACCAATCTGGCCCCAATTTGTGGATCGACAGCGTAGTGTATACACACACACACACCTACACACACACACACACACACACACACACACACACACACACACACACCTACACACACACACACACACACACACACACACACACACACACTTGTTAGTACCTGAGACCTCACCAGTCAATTGGTGACTGGTTGATTTTGTTGCTCACCAACAGTTTCTCACACTGGTTGTGTTGTTTTACTCCTGACCGTGAGATGAAGGCTGCTGTAGTCATCATCACTACAGCAGCCAATCATTTTGTTCATCGCATACAAACAATACGCTCCAAATCTCAGCAGACCCAACAGAACGGTTGTCGAAATAAAAAGTTGTATCAAATTTAAAATCTCAGACAAGCATAACAAAGTTTAGATAATATTTTGACCCTTTTTATATTTAAGTGGTGATCTCCAACGTCCATCTGTGATTGGTTGATGTTTCCTCGCTTTCACTGGGACTTCCAAACCCATGATAAGTGAAATTACATCCATCCATCTTCAGCCGCTTATCCAGGGCCGGGTCGCAGGGGCAGTCTCAGCAGGGATGCCCATACTTCCTTCTCCCCAGACACCTCCTCCAGCTCCTCCGGGGGGGAGCCCGAGGCGTTCCCAGGCCATCCAAGACACATCGTGTCCTAGGTCTTCCCTGAGGTCTCCTCCTGGTAGGTCATGCCCGGAACACCTCCCCAGGGAGGCGTCCAGGAGGCATCCTGAACAGATGCCCGAGGAACCTCAGCTGGCTCCGCTCAGGCGGAGGAGCAGCGGCTCTACTCCGAGCTCCCTGGTGAATGACCTCCTCACCCTATCTCTAAGGGTGCGCCCCCCACTCTACGGAGGAAACTCATTTCAGCCGCTTGTATTCGGTATCTTGTCCTTTGGGTCATGACCCAAAGCTCATGACCATAGGGGAGAGTAGGAACGTAGATTTACCGGTAAATCCAGAGCTTCGTCTTACGACTCAGCTCCTTCTTCACCACGACAGACCTACACAGCAACTGCATCACTGCAGAAGCTGCACCGATCCATCTGTCAATCTCACGCTCCATCCTTCCCTCACTCGTGAACAAGACACCAAGATACTTAAACTCCTCCACTTTGGGCAAGGACTTTCCAACGACCTGAAGAGGGCACACCACCCTTTTCCTGTCGAGAACCATGGCCTCGGATTTAGAGGTGCTGATCCTCACTCAGCTGCAAACCGTCTCAGTGCACGCTGAAGGTCCAGGTTTGATGAGGCCAACAGGACAACTCTTCTTCTCTTCGTCACTGTAACATCGTATGTTACATGTTATGCAGCTGGATTGAGGAGATCCTCAAAGTATTCTTTCCACCACAAAACGACAATATCCTCAGTGGAGGTCAGCAGCTCTCCACCTCTACTGTAAACAGTGTTGGCTGTGCACCGCTTTCCCCTCCTGAGGCGCCAAATGGTTTGCCAGAATTTCTTTGAGGCTGACCGATGGTCTTCCTCCATGGCCTCCCCGAACTCTTCCCAGACCCGAGTTTTTGCCTCCATGACTACTCGAGCCGCAGTACGTCTTGCCTGCCTGTACCTGTCAGCTGCCACCGGAATCCCATAATTCAACAAGATTTGAAAGGACTCCTTCTTCAGCTTGACGGCATCCCTTACTTCCACCACCGGGTTCGGGAGTTACCGCCACGACAGGCACCAGAGACCTTGCGACCACAGCTCTGAGCAGCCACTTCGACCATGGAGGTGGAGAACATGGTCCACTCTGACTCAATGTCCCCAGCCTCCTGCGGGATCTGGGAGAAGCTCTCCCGGAGGTGGGAGTTGAAGACCTCACTGACAGAGGGTTCTGCCACACGTTCCCAACAGACTCTCAAAACATGTTTTAGGCCTGCCGAGTCTGTCCGGCCCCCTACTCTGCCAGCAGATCCAACTCACCACCAGGTGGTGATGGGTTGACAGCTCTGCCCCTCTCTTCACCCGAGTGTCCAACACAGGCGGTCGGAGGTCTGATGATACGACAACAAGTCGATTATCGACCTCCTGCCTAGGGTGTCCTGGTGCCATGTGCACTTATGGACATCCCTGTGGTTGAACAAGGTGATTGTTATGGACAAACTGTGACTAGCACAGAAGTCCAACAACAGAACACCACTCGTGTTCAGATCGGGGAGGCCGTTCATCCAGGTCACTGTCACTGTCTCACTGTCTTTCCAGGTCTCATTGTCATTGCCCACGTGAGCGTTGAAGTCCCCAAGAAGAACAATGGAGTCCCCAGTCGGAGCACTATTCAGTACCCCTCCTAGGGATTCCAAGAAGGCCGGGTAATCTGCACTGCCATTTGGCCCGTAGGCCGAAACGACAGTAAGACCTGTCTCCAACCCGAAGGCGCAGAGATGCGACCCTCCCTTTCACCGGGGTAAACTCCAACATATGACGGCTGAGCTACGGGGGTATAAGCAAGTCCACACCAGCCTGCCGCCTCTCACCTTGGGCAACACCAGAAGAGTGGAGAGTCCATCCCCTCTCAAGGGCTTGGGTTCCAGAGGTGAGGTGAGCCCGACTATATCTAGTCGGTACCTCTCAGCCCCCCTCACAAGCTCTGGCTCCTTTCCCCCAAACAAGTTGACATTCCATGTCCCTACAGCTAGACTTTTTGTCTGGGGATTGGGTCATCGGGCCCCATGCTGACGACTGCCACCCAATCCACACTGCACCCGTCCCCTACGGTTTCCTCAGTGGGTGGTGAGTCCACCAGAGGTTGGGCTCACGTCGACTTTTTGGGCTGAGCCCAGCCCAGCCCCGTTGGCAGAGGCGATCGCATACATGCCCCAAAACTGGGCCTGGCTCCGGGGTGGGGCCCCGGCTGCACCATACCCGGCGACGTCATGGTCTTTGACGTTTTTCTTGCCATAGGGGTTTTTGTACTCCTCTTGGTCTGGCCCGTCACCCAGGACCTGTTTGCCAAGGGAGACCCTAGCAGGAGCATAAAGCCCCTGACAACATAACTCTAAATAAGTGAAATTAATAAATATAATATCACTGTTGTCATTTTGACGTGTTCCTGATGATCAGATGGATTTACACATCATTACGTTCACAGTGGCTGAAGCAGCAAGTTTCTCTTTACCTAATCACACAACACATTATTTATTAGACCATGACCGGAATCCTTTTTGGACCCTTTGCCTGCCACAGGTTTGTCTCCCTCTGGAAAAACCTCTGTTAATACGCGTGAAGAGAGTGTCTGTCACAAATGTAGCCGCAAGAGGGCACAAGCCAGTGTCTTATTGTGCCGGTCCCAAGCCCGGATAAATACAGAGGGTTGCGTCAGGAAGGGCATCCGGCGTAAAACTTTTGCCAAATCAAAGATGCGAATCAAACATATGACTTCCATACCGGATCGGTCGAGGCCCGGGTTAACAACGACCGCCATCGGCGCTGTTGACCTACAGGGCGCCGGTGGAAATTGGATTACTGTTGGTCGAAGAAGGAGAGGAGGAAAGTGCGTTCGCACGAAGAAAGAGAAGAGGAGCGCCAAGAGTATAGGACTAAGAGTCAGGGATCAGCTCTGAGCCCCTTCTTGTTGCTATGGTGATGGACAGGCTGACAGACGAGGTTAGACAGGAATCTCCATGGACTATGATGTTTGCAGATGACATTGTGATCTGCAGTGAGAGTAGGGAAGAGGTGGAGGAGAAGCTAGAGAGGTGGAGGTTTGTCCTGGAAAGGAGAGGGATGAAGGTTAGCCGCAGTAAGACAGAGTACATGTGTGTGAATGAGAGGGACCAAAGTGGAAGAGTGAGGTTACAGGGAGAAGAGATCAAGAAGGTGGAGGATTTTAAGTACTTGGGGTCAACAGTCCAGAGCAATGGAGAGTGTGGAAAAGAGGTGAAGAAGCGTGTCCAGGCAGGATGGAACGGGTGGAGAAAAGTGTCAGGTGTGATGTGTGATAGAAGAGTTTCAGCTAAAATGAAAGGAAAGGTGTACAAAACTGTGGTGAGACCAGCGATGTTGTTTGGTCTAGAGACAGTGTCACTGAGGAAAAGACAGGAGGCAGAGCTGGAGGTAGCAGAGATGAAGATGCTGAGGTTCTCTCTGGGAGTGACCAGGAAGGATAGGATCAGGAATGAGTACATCAGAGGGACAGCACATGTTAGAGGTTTTGGAGATAAAGTCAGAGAGGCCAGACTGAGATGGTTTGGACATGTCCAGAGGAGAGATAGTGAATATATTGGTAGAAGGATGCTGAGTTTTGAACTGCCAGGCAGGAGGCCTAGAGGAAGACCAAAGAGGAGGTTTATGGATGTAGTGAAAGAAGACATGAAGGTAGTTGGTGTGAGAGAAGAGGATGCAGAAGACAGGGTTAGATGGAGGCGGTTGATTCGCTGTGGCGACCCCTGAAGGGAAAAGCCAAAAGGAAAAGAAGAAGAAGAAGAGTGTCTGTCACAGCTTCAGTCACAGCTTCAGTGACTTCTAAGATGCACAAACTGAAAGATGATCTAAAGAGTCAAGAACCCCAGCAACAGCAGCACAAACTTTATTACTTGTGTGTGTGTGTAAGTGCGTGTGTGTGTGTGTGTGTGTGTGTGTGTGTGTGTGTGTGTGTGTGTGTGTGTGTGTGTGTGTGTGTGTGTGTGTGTGTGTCCTGGGCCAGTGGTGACAGGTTCCTGCCTTCAGGGGGACTTTATTGATCTCTTAAGTGCTTCTGGTGGTCAAACACCTTCAGAGTGTTTTTTGTCAGCCTCTCAGTAAAATGGAAATTGTTATTCAGTCGTGTTAAAGTACAGCATGGAGAGGTGACGCTGCACAAAACCTCTGATAGGAACGTTATACATATTTGTATTTATTTAAATGTACACAGTTTTAGTCCCGTACACATTATCACTATCTCTTTTCTCCAAGTAGTAACAGGATAAAATGTCTGTCTGCAGAGAAAAGAGGTGAATGTCAGTTTAGTAAAGACACAACTATAATCATGTTATTCACATTCTGAACAGCAACAATTAAGTGTAGGGTTTTGTGTTGATACCTGAACTGTTCAGCAGTGAATACAGATGGGGCTTTTCTTTTCTTTTATTAGATTACTGCCTTTCATTACTGCAGTGTCCCTGTAAATATAAGAAAAGATCAACCAGTTCATCATGTGTGTCGTATCATTCAAGGTAAACCAATCAAACCAATCAGGGTCCTGCTGAAGCCCCCGCTGTCTGAACACAAGAGCATCATGAGAGCATCAGTGTGGTGAACGCAGCCGGCTCAGTGGCGCTTGACCTTTTTCCTGGATTAATAGGTTTTCTGCTGGCAGCATTAATAAACAACTTCTTTGTTTCCATGGAGGGGGAATGAACAGTCACTTTGAATATTAATATGAGCACCCCCTCCCCATATGAGTGTCCTCTCAGCCCCTCTCAGATGGAGGTGCTCTGTAATCGCAGCCTCCTTTAAAGCTGAATGTTTTGTGTGTTTTTTGGTTTAAACTCTTCCTCTGTCCATCGCTCTCCTCATCTGACTGTTTTTTCAGGACTGTTATTTATATTCATTTTATTCCTCTTAGCACCCCCCCATCGTTATCCCTCTCTTATCCCGTTTAGATCCTCACCTCATTATTCTTCTCTTCCTTTTGCTGTGGCGACTTGCTGTGATTCTGTGGAGTAGAGCAGCTTTTTGTCCCTGGTGCCCCTGGTGGTCAAGGTCACGCCTGTCCTTCACTGGGAGCAGAGCCGCTGATGTGGAGCCAGTGGAGACGTGCAGTGTGGAGAAAACCAATCGTTTGCAGCCTCAAACCGATTCGCTACGCGACCGGCGTGAAAGTGTCTGCTGTTTGCAACCCCCCCCCTCATATTTACTTTTGGATAACACTCATTTAACTCCAAAATGTTATTTCAGTAATATGTAGAATTATGCAATAAACAAGAGAAAATGAAGGTAATGCTGTCAGATCTTTATGATTTTATTTCTTTGATTATGGATTAATTCTAAAACCAAACCTTTACTTATTATTTTCACTACACTACAACATTATCCATTTATGTTGCTGCTGCACATTGTCCCAACACGCAGATCTTATCCAGATCAGAGGTAGTTCTGTCAGACATTTAATTCTGGATTTAGTCATCAACAGTCTAGAACCTGAGGGGGAATGAACCTGAAGGATTCATTTAAAAACAGCAGCTGATGGATGGAGGTGGATCCACATTGTTCCCAAGGAATTAAATCTTATCAATTTTGTATTATTAATAATTATCTGATATTGAAACTACTAAATTTAACCTTGTTTCTGGATTGAAACTGAAATATATTTCAGATTTCTCTGGTAAACCTGACTGGCAGCTTTGAACTATCTTTCCATTCATAATGAATCTTTTGTTGTCTATTTGTTTCTTGTAGGTTGGTTTTTTTTTTACTTATCCATAAACTGTGTTTTTGGTTTCCACAAACGATCGAAAGACAAAAAGGTTATTCACAAACTCATTGCAGGTTTTAGATTGCTAAGAATCTCTACGTTACTGAGGTTTTGTCCTCACAAAGACTAAACTGTGACTGTGGCAAAACAAGGAAAGAACGTGATGAACGCGTTTGTTTGTCGCTGACATTTGACTCGTCGGTTTGTTGGTGTGTCTGAAGTCGGCTGCCGTCACTACTCTGATCTTAAAGTTTAATTCATGATGACTGTTCCCTTTTTTTCCAGCATTGTTCCACAAATAAACCGCCTCCGCCGGCGCTGCCTCCAAACAAAGACAGCTCTTTGTGCGTCTGTGTGAAGGCGTTTGATTAGCCACAATTACGGCCCTGACTCCAGCTTGTGTGATGACTTTGACTCGAGGCTGTTTACGTGTTGTTTCAGTAATCAGTGATAGGCTGAACCTTGACCGGCGTAGAAATGTTGTGTTTAATTACCCCAGCCTACGGTGTGGTTCACCTGGTGAGGGAAGAGCAGAATTAATTATAGAAGTGCAGAAAGCAGAGGAACCACTGATGTTTGGTTACCTCAGAATAAAGCGACATGCATTCTGTCACAGAACCAACCGCATGTTGTTCTGTTGTTTGGGACGTGTTCAGTGGCGTGTGCCTGTATGTAATATCCTGTTTGGGATCAGGATGCAGCAGTTGGATAAACAGCTGCTGGCGTCTGACGCCATAAATCTTCATGTGTAGGACAGAGTAATGATGATGATGAGGCCTGTGTTCCTCCAGAGGGATGGTTTATCTGTTTGAATTTGAACCGACAGCCTCATCCTGAGGCTTTTCTGCTGTGAGGCTCCGTCTCTGTAGCTCCATCCTGCAGTGCGTGTCCATCATGGAACTGCTCAGCTGCTGTGATGGATGCAGAATTAATAGTTTTCATCCTAATCCCTGCATTTACTGCTAGAATAGTCATAATCTAATCCCTGGTGTAATGTAATAACTGTGGAGACGTGGTGACGTCAGGATGTCAGACTTTCTGACACCGGACTCACGTCCGTCTGGAGCGGTTCTCAGCATCAGCATCGGTCACCATGTGAAGGGTTTTTTTAACATCCCAGCTTCTGCTGTTGTGAGGCAACATGCTTTCGTCGTTTCCACTTAGAAATGCCCCCGGGGCCTCAATCAGGGGTGGAGAGGACACTTAGATTGCAGTGGCGTGTTTCACAGGATCATTAGGGTCATCTCAAGTGTCTCCGTGTTCTTTCCTGCTCTGCGTTCAGCTGAGCCCCGTCTGGAGCATCGGCCCTGACGGGGGCTTATTCACCACAGAGATAATTACCCCCTAATCACTGCGTGGTGTGTCTTGTGTTCGGAGTGGAGTATTTATCCCATAAATAAATCATTTCTGAAATGATTCAGAACATTTGTGGAAAGAGAACCCCAGCATCACAACATGTTTGGAAACACTGGAATTATCCTGATAGACTGGGGAGTAAACCAGTTGCTGATTGGCTTCTGTGATCACATGACCTCTCCTCTAGCGCCACCAGGAGGTGGTGGGTTTTGTGTTTCAGTGTAATGTCCTGCTAGCTGATGCTTCAATCAGTTATTTTGTTCCTAAATCTTTAACTTCAGATAAAACATTTTAACATATTGTAGAAAATAACATCACGACTAGAAATGCTTGTTTTAGGCTCCAACAAGCTGATCCTAAAGAGGAACGTCTGAGAAGAGCTTTACATTTAGAAGAGAATCATCCATAACAGATGGGAAGTTCTCCACTGTGATGACTTGATTCACAGAACCCTTTATTATTAGGCTGACAGAACAATGGGAGATGAATGGCTTACAGAAGGAGGAAGCTGCTGCTCTGTGTTCATACATCACTGCCACGTTGGGGTGTCTGGGATGGTGCAGGAACACACTGCTAATAGGAGTTGGGGTGTCTGGGATGGTGCAGGAACACACTGCTAATAGGAGTTGGGGTGTCTGGGATGGTGCAGGAACACACTGCTAATAGGAGTTGGGGTGTCTGGGAGGAATGATTTGCTTTGGGTTTTTAATAATTAAGAACAACCGGGTTCAGACCGACAGAGTGTGACCCGACCTCTGCTTCCAGTGGGAGGTGCTGAGGTCGATGCCCATCCATATCTAATTCCTGCCTGGAGCGTGACCTCATTGACTGAACTCATGTGTGACGTGAAGGTTAAGGCCAAGGAGAGAGAAGGCGATACGTTCCATCAGGTTCATCTGTCTGAATCTGATTGGACGCACCTGAGGGGCGGTTTCAGGGCCTGTGATGACATTAGTGTGTCCATTAGGAACAGAATACAGCAGGTGCTTCTGCTGGTGACCCCCACCGAGGTCACAATAAACATGGTGAAACTGACAGCTGATTGGCTCTAATGTAACATAAACTATGAATTATTATTTGACTGTAACGGACGATGATGTGTGATGTTTGCGTGTCCCTGCAGGAGCTCTTCACAGCAGAGTGTAAGTTCAAAGAGTCTGTGTTTGAGAACTACTACGTGATCTACTCGTCCATGCTGTACCGGCAGCAGGAGTCGGGCCGGGCCTGGTTCCTGGGGCTCAACAAGGAGGGCCAGGCCATGAAGGGGAACCGCGTGAAGAAGACCAAACCAGCTGCTCACTTCCTGCCCAAGCCATTAGAAGGTACACACACACACACACACACACACACACACACACACACACACACACACACACACACACACACACAGCTGTTCCAGTGAACAACTGTAAAGGATTGTTAAAGGATTGATTGATCACTATTCCATGAATTGATATTTTAGACACGTTAGATCTTAAATAGTCCATAAAGCTATACATGTTATATATTACTCTATATTAATATTATGTTTTTATGAACTAATTCATTCACATTGAAGATGAGACACCTTCAACAGCTTATCTGAAATAGTTTTACTGGAGCCTATCCCAGCCGGCTCCAGACCAGAAGCAGGGTACACCCCGGATGAGTCGCCAGCTGATCGCAGAATTATATGAATTTTAGATGCTGTATAAATTTTGGAAGATAAAGTGAAGTCAAACTCTTCTGACGTCAACAAATGACTGAACTTTAAAGCTGATTCAGGACCTATTTAGAGGGACTTATTTTTTGTGTAGTTTGATCTTGTTTCTTAGCAGCAGCAGCTGTTCTTCAGCTGGAAACATTACTTGAAGAAAAACGGTGCCACAAGGGTTAAACATGGCTGTCCTGTACTAGAACACACACATCTAATGATCAACATGTAAAATTCTTGTGTTCCTGTTCTGATCCTCTGGTTTTTGTGCCGCTGGCTTCCTGAAAACGTTGTTTTTTGTTTTATGATTATATCTCATCAGGTTCCTGAGATATGTGCAAAAAAATGTACAAAAGTCAAAATCTGACCTTGACCTGGTTTTTCAAGGTCAAGGTCATCATCTCATTTTCATCCCCTTTGCTGCCTGAGTCATGTGCTTTTTGTTCCATCTTTCTATCTGAACGGTTGTGAAGACATCTGGTGGACTAACGCACCAACACTGACATTACATCAGGTCACTGCTTCAGGTGTTCATGTGTGTGTGAACATGGACGTATGGATGACAGTGTTGGAGGTTGTTGCTGACGTCTCCTCTCCGTTCCAGTCGCCATGTACAGAGAGCCATCGCTGCACGACGTGGGGGAGTCGGTGCCCAAGGCGGCGGCGCCGGCCAGTAAAAGCACAAGTGAGCCGGCGGTGATGAACGGAGGGAAACCCGTCAGCAAGCCCGACAAGCCCACCACATAGCCTGACCAGTGTGTGTGTGTGTGTGTGTGTGTGTGTGTGTGTGTGTGTGTGTGTGTGTGTGTGGAGGTGTGCTAGGGGACACGGCTGAGGTGAGGCTGTCCTCCTGAACACTCTGGACCCTCTGGCTCCAGTGGATCGGGTCAGAACCCACAACCTCCCCTTTAGCTGGACGCTCCTTCCTCTGCCTCGTCCTCTCCAGCGCGTTACCACGGACGGACGGACGGACGGACGGACGGACGGATTCGGCGGCGGCTCGGCTTTCCCCACGCGGGAGGGAAGAGGACTTGTGAACGTTGGGGTGCCTTCAGGCGGCCCACAAACTGAGACACGATGTGGTGACCGTCTGAGAGCCGCTCCTGAGGATGTTCTTCTGGCTGAAGGTTCATTCTAGACATCGTCCCTGTAACGCCCAGAGTGTGTTCCTTCAGATCTATTTTGGATACCACAGTTCACCAGCTCTGTTCTGGGATAGACTGTATAGATAGAGTCAATATGTGGACGCTTGTCCTCTATTTTTTATGCGTCTGTTCCCTCTCCTCTCTTTCTACGTCCACTCACACTTTTCTCTTTGTCGAGTAACCTAGAAAAGTTCAAAACCTTTTTGCAAAGGGTGTTGTGGGATTTTTCTAAGAAACATTCAAGCAAAATGGGTGTAGAAATCAAACATATATTAAAAAAACAATCAACACACACACACACACACACACACACACACACACAGAAATGCTTGTTCCAGCGGATCAGCAGACGCTGGAGGCAGATAGCTCCTGCAATCATAGCTGATGAAGTGCTAATTACCACCCCTGCAATCAATGCAAGGAGCTCCCGACACACACACACACACACACACACACACACACACACACACACACACACACACACACACACATTTATAAACAGATTTGTGTGTGGGTGGGAGGACGCTGTAAGGAACGGTGTCTACATATCACTAAGTCCCACCAGCGGTTCCGTCCGCCTTCTCTGGTAAATAAAAAGCTGAAGTCTATTTTTCTTTAATGGTATTTCGGAGCGTGGGCTCTGGGAATGTCTCTGGGCCTTGTGGGCCCCCGTCCCTCACTCACTCACATCTTTGGACTACCAAACCAGGCTTGTGGCTTTGACCCAGATGGTGTCAGACTCCGACACGGCTGTCAACCTGCAGGCATCCTCTAAAGCGGCTGCGTCCCCATTGGGCGAAGCAAACTAAAGCATGGGCAAGGTTAATAACGTCTCTTCTCTTTATGCAGCAGTCAGAAGAGATGGCTTGTATCTATTTCACTTTCTAAAACTAAGGAGGAGCTGTTGGAAATTTTTTTAAACGACAAGAATATTATTATTATATTAATGATCATGAGAGGATTTGTCTCTCAGCATGCAGAGTCCAGAAGAATCATCTCGGCCCATCACGGGCCTGTTTGGACCTCCATTCCCGGCATGCAAAAACAGGTTCCCAGTCCCCACTGGGCCAAAGGTGCCTCAGCCACCACACACCCACGCATAGGACACGTAGCATCACCCACAGACAAATCACTCAGATGTATTCTGAAATGACCAAAGTCTTTTTCTCATCCCAAGAACTGATTCTTTCAGAAAAGAAAAGTCCTGATTCTCTCTGATTCCAATCCATGAAGGTTTCACTGTGATAGCTTTTGTTTAATCAGAAGGAATCACCTCCGCTCAGACCCCCCAGGTCTGGACTGATGTCAATTATAAGGAAGTACACGTACCTTGAATTAACGACATGCATGTATTTTCTACAAGGAGTGAGGTACGGGTGTGGTTTTACTCTGCTGGAGATGAAGGGGTTAAACAGGCGTGTTTCAGGCTGTGTGGAGGGAACCCACTGCACTTTCCATTTTTGCATTGCTGTCATGACTGTTAGTGGTTGATTGATCAATTGTCTTTTGACTAGATTTTTCCTGGCTTTGATAACGATAGATCCTGGATTGACTGTTGCTGCCGTGTTGCTGCTAAACACGCAACTGTATTCATGAACCGGGTGACTGATTAATCTACGTGTACTGGGCTGACACGGCACATGGAAGCACATTAGATAGAATTCAATAGTTATGTGAAAGAAGCTTTTAATTCTACACATCTGATAGACACCCACACAGGAGCTGGACCCCACGGGGGCTCCGCTGCCCCTCATCCCTACACGCTGGTCTGGGGGCTGAACCAGCATCCGGTCCAGCAGCTCCTCTGAGGATGAAGCTGCTGTTGTCGGTGAGCGGTGTGTAAATGTCCACCTCATGTTGGATGTCACGGTTTATTTCCCATGATGCTCCTGTACGCAGACGGTGTGACGACTCTTATTCTGGTCATTTCTGCTTCAAACTGGGTTAGTTCTGGCCTCTGTTTAACCCTCCTGGGGGGCGACGTCTCAGCTGTTGCATGGGGAGAGGATGGCGTTGATGAACTGCATGTCGTAGGCTATGTTGGTATGTTACTGCTGATTTTACATTAATATATGCAACCAGCTTGTCCACACTATACAGTTTGTGTTTGTTGTATTCACATATACAACATATTGAAGAAAATATTTATTTAAAAGTGTTCTGCAACATCAGTAACATACTTAATGCAATATAATGTGCAATATATTATTGCACCTGTCATGAATGATGGGAATCGGAACACAGAAGGTTTGACTAGTTGAAGCATGAAAAAGGCCAAAGTAGAATTCCATGAGTTTTCTGCCCTTTTGTGAAGTGATGACTGAGCTGCTGTGTTCATGCAGCTCTCATCCTGATGCCACCTCTGAGTCACGTGGACGACCAGCATGCCACGACTCAACTATATATGCCCTCTCTTTGGTTCCGCCACCTAGACTTGAACCCCATCACCGGTGTG
Source organism: Antennarius maculatus (assembly GCA_013358685.1). Lineage (NCBI taxonomy): Eukaryota > Metazoa > Chordata > Actinopteri > Lophiiformes > Antennariidae > Antennarius > Antennarius maculatus. The sequence goes on along the minus strand of CM023618.1, from coordinate 61,176 downwards.
TGTTGATGGAGAAACGTGCATCATGTACCTTCAGTACAAGTCTTTTGGTTTTTGTTCCTGGTGAGAACAATAGGCACTATTGAAATGATTTATTTTCAAATATATATACATAAATATATAAAATATATATAAAATATATATATAAATATATGTATATATATATTTTACATATATACCATTGCAAGTATACCCATTGGAGTTATGTCATGTTATAAGAAATTTGTAATCATGTATGATTAAAGTCTCCGCATTGTTTTCCATGCAAAATGTTGTGTCATGCGGCACATTCAATGTTTTATTATTAAAAAGAAATAAAGACCTCAAACAGTGAAACAGTCTCCTCCTCTGCATTGAACGTTCAACACCAGACACGACCGGCGAAAACAGAAGCATCTGACACTAAATGTTCTAAAAATACCACACGTCCAGTTCCTTTCCAGTTCCCTCATTTGGATTTATGGTGATAGCAAGCATTTCTACCTCCTACAGATGCATGAAGCTGTTCTGGAAGCAAAGGGTTTGACAGGTGAAGTTTGTGTGTTCACACCTACAACAGCTGATTCTATAAGGATAAGTGATGACCGACGCTCCGGGCAGCAGGACTTCCTGTCTCTACCAGCAGTGTCCTCTCCTCATCAGTACTCCTCTCCCACCCAGATTTCACAAGCGTTCCCCGTCCAGCCGTCCCAGCACTCACACGTGCCACAGTTGCACCATCCGTTCCCTGTGGGGGGTGGGGGTGTGGGGGCAGGGGTGAAAGAAGAGCTGTAAATCCCAGAGGAGAAGATCAAAACTAGCATATCCTTCATCTGTCTCTCAGAATTTTTATGTTCCTCGAGGAACTCAGCGTCAGGCTCCTCACTCAGAAATATCAGCAGCTTTTAGGAAAACACACAAGAGGCCTTCATGAAGAATCACACATGGCTATTCTGATAATTGTGTCTGAATTTTGATGCACCATTATTGATTTAATATCATAGAAAGAATAATCATTCAACATTAAATTGATTCAACATTAATTTAAATTCAGCAGAAAGATGATGTAATCATTGTTTTATCTCTCATATATATTGACCATTCTGCATTGGAGGGAAACTTTTTTCAAAGAGGAGCAATAGAAAACCAGGAAAGATATAAAACACTCCAAAAAATAGGGAAAGTCCGCAGCTTGATTGATCATTTTGAATGTACAGTAATCCCTCGTTCCTCGTGGTTAATGCGTCCCACATGTGATTAAAGAATTCCACAGTAGAGCGACAAACTATTTATCTTATTATTTATGGTAATTTAAACGTTTCTGAACCCCCCCATCCTGATATTAAACCACCTTCTATCTGTATTACCTCTAAAACTCTCTGATAGACTGTTTAAAACACTTTTGTGTCTCATGGACGTCTGAGACTCACAGAACATAGTGCACTTCTAGGATGTCGTCAGCCAATAGAATGCCTGTACGGTATCACATGACTGCCTAACAAAAATCCACGATGAGGTGAAGCCGCGAGCGTTGATGTGTGAATGTGCGAGGGCGTTCTGTAATTCTTATTTCATTTACATTTAAAGTAGACGGTAAGTAAAGGTTAGAGGTTCTCATTCATCCAGGTCTTCCCTCTGTTTCTTATTCCTGAATATAACCCAGAGGACTAACTTATTTATCTAGACCTGATTTATTGTCTCCTGATCAAAACCTTCAACTGATGTCAAAACAATGTTGGATGAATGGAGATTCCCTTAAATCAGAACATGAAGCTCTTTCTTTCCCAAGTCGCTGTAAAACAAAATAAATGAATAAAAATGGCTGATTGTGTCTCTGATAATCACAGTGAGGAGTGTTGGCGTGATTTTAGTGTCTGTTTACTATCGTGTGGCTCCAACCAACACAGTCAGCGCATGAAATGAAGCACTAAGCGTTTCTAATATGCTGATTTTTCCACGTGTTTGTGTAATGACAGTCTACAGCCATGGAATGAGCAGATGACATCTCACAGTTCAATGTACTGTAGTAATTATCATGTAGGGACGTTTCCACATCAGTCTGTCAGATGCTAATCACAAACTACAGACTATTTCTATTTCCCTCCAGTTCTCCACATTTCCTGAGCGCAGTGTGCATCTGGGGCTTCATATGCTCAGTGACATTAAGGAGCGACATTAAGGAGTGACATAGAGTCATGATGAGAACACTGAACAGCTGTCCACGTGCTGACAGGCTCAGGCCCAAAATAATTTTAAACATGGGGAGATTCCTGTTATCAATGGAAGAAGACATCTCCTGTAGCTCACCTCTCATAGAGAACCCTTATAATGTGTGTCTCCATTCATTCCTCATTCTCTGCCTCACAATAGCAGCAATGCTAACAATGTGTATACGTGTTAAACGTCTTGGTTCTTTCAGTAAAAGTAGCCCTAAGTAAAAGTACACCGCAAAAATACCAACAAGTAAACGTGTTCAACGCTGTAAAAGACAGTCAGTAGTAAAGTATAAAAAAGAAAACTTCCCTTCATATTATTGTTTTATCATTCTTACTGGGTTACACGTCACTCGTAATTCACATGACGGTAAACTTTTGCTCTTTATAATTTAATCCTTGAGGAGAAGAAGAAGAAAACACTTCAACACATCCAACAACATCCAGAATCAGCTGTTGATGGTCCACTGTACAGTACTGTAGCATGTAGCATGTAGCATGTAGCTTACCTTTAGTGCGAAGGAAGAGGAGGGAGGAGTTATTGTGGGTCAGAGTCAGAGAGATGGTCACTACTACCACTATCTTCACTAGCCTTTTTGTTATCATCCATGATAAAGTATGCAGGGTACAAAGCCTGACGCTCACAGCGACAACAACAAACCACAAGGTGGGGAGACGAGTGTTGGAGCGGCATGAATGCGATGGTGCTGCTCGGCCGGGGTTGTGGCAGAAAGGGGAACTGCAGGACAATAGTCGGATATTGCCATGTGTGGCTGTTCTTATCCCCGAATGTTCGTGAAACGAATGTTCGTACGTTGAGGACTACCTGTGCACATGTGAAGTATCACTAAAGCAGTACTCTATAGCAGTATTTAATTGAATGTAATGATCTCCAGCAGCGCTGTGGAACAGAAGTGACCTCCTGGAGAGAAGGACTGTGTTTGGTCCTGAATGTCTTGTCATCAGTACAGTAGATCAAAATAAGTGTTTGAATTGCTTCTGTATTTGAAGGATTTTGATAAATAATACAGATGAAGTCATTGTGTGCGTTTTAGGGGTCAGACGGGGTCGTCCTCCCCCTGAACCAACTATTTATATTCACGCCTGTCTGATTCAGGTCTGAAGGGCCTGGGAGTCTTATTCCTCATCAGTTCTCCATCGGTCTATTTTGGACCCATAAAAGACTTTAAGGTGTGTGTGTGTGTGTGTGTGTGTGTGTGTGTGTGTGTGTGTGTGTGTGTGTGTGTGTGCATTCTCTACCTGTGCAGATGAGCCCATCATGTTTGTCACACTCGCGGTCGTCACACTCGCAGTGTTCACCAGACACCCACCAGTCTTGTGGAGAGCAGATACATTGGCCACAGTGACAGGAACCTGTAACACACACACACACACACACACACACACACACACACACACACACCCACACACCCACACACCCACACACACACACACACACACAGTTAATTAACATCACGTTTCCCTGAGGTATACTTGTATTTATTTGAACCTTCCCCTGGTGCTTTTTTTCCACAGATGCTTTTGTTATTATCACTTCCTGTGAAATCTTTTTACTTTCTTTTTTCTACACATACAGTAGATTAATTGTGTTGGACAGAGTGGATATGAGATTCCCTGGGGAAACTGCCACTAATATACTTTCTCACCAGGAAGCCAATCCACCCACACTTTAAACTTCCTCTGTTCCTCATCCGTGTCTCTTCTCCCCCTGTAAAGGGCAGCAGCCAGATAATAAGGTATTAAAACTGGTAGAGGGAAACAAATCTACTGCTGTCAGCTTCAGGTTACAGGAAGTCACAGCAGAGATGGAGGCAGACAAAGTGAGGATCAGGAGGAAACGTAAAGAGATTGTTCTGTGTCTGCATGTACTGGAGCATGGAGAACCAACACCATCATCTTCACTTTCACACCCTGGTTCAGCAGGACTGGACCCACTGCAGTGTGTGTGTGTGTGTGTGTGTGTGTGTGTGTGTGTGTGTGTGTGTGTGTGTTTGCCTGCTTATAATTAGTATGTACTGATGTTTTTTTGCATTTAGGATGTGTTCTATGACCTGGTTCTAGGATAAATCAATGTTCTTTCCCTTTTAAATTGCATCTGGGTAAAAAAATGCTACGTACAGAAAGACAAAATGATAAACTGACAACATTAGTACCTGGATTATTCAAGGATTATCCCATAAAGGAGCTAACATTTACAGGTTCAGAATGGAAATCTGATGTTTATCTTGCATGATCTTTATTCACTGTGCAAGAAATAAAGGTTTTTTATTGAGGTGACTATAGCATTGGCATTTATTATGTAATGAACTCCTGGCTGGCCCCTGACTCCAGCGTGTCCACTGCTGGAGCCCATGTGTCCATCGCAGCACTCTGAGGAAACATGATCTGTTTCCAGTCAGAAAAAAAGGATTTCACAAACACCAAAAGTTAGAACAAAAAGAGGTGCTCCTACAATTACCGACTCAAACTGGACCTAACATTGAAATGAAATGGAAGCTCAAACTCATCAGCTCACTGTCACTCCTGTGTCACCCTACATAGTGACAGCTAACGTGAATTAGGTGAGCTTCATTCCACTTATTCAGGTTTAAGAGATAAATAAAACATTTCTATTTAGAACAGCAAAATTGTATATTATTTGAATGAACATTTGAGTGTCTTGTCAGACAAAGAGGAGGGGGTTGTCAGTCAGCTCCTGTAATTCAGTTAGAGAGAATAACTGTTCCAGTTGTCTGTATAATGCAGGTTAGGGGGAAATGAATTCTGATAGTTTGAACATTTCTACCAGAGTCAGAATGTTAACAAGGGCTTGTCCAGATAAATGCTCCCCCTCCATGGACGTCCACAGCGTCAGGCTCCAGAGCCCCCAGCCTGCAGGAGTCAGATCACTGCCATGTGGGAACTACATGCTCTGAAATGTCCTTTATTTCAGTGCTAAATTATCTTAAGTTTGTTTTTAAATGATACATTTTATTTTTGATCAGGAATCATTGTCATTGTTCTGCCTTCGTACAATGCAATACTTTTACGTTTGATTTTTTTGGAGGCAAACATTGTCAAGAACTGACTTGATGATATTATTAGGGCTTGTACACGTAATGGAGTAATTCCATAGTTTGATGTTAATATTTGTCAGATCATACAGGACTATTAGCGACTCCTTAACAACAAAAGCAAACACAAACCGCTCCTTCACCTTTCCCGCTGCACATGAGTCCGTCGGCGGTCTCACAGAGCTCCCTGCTCTGGGTGTCGGTCATGTCACAAGCCCTGGGGAAGTGGCACAGCCTCCCGAACCAGCCCTCCTGGCAGATGCAGCGTCCACATGAACAGTAACCGTGACCTGGCAGTGAGGGCAGAAGGGCCTTCATTTTAAGGAGACAGAATATAGAGCATGGCCATGAGAAAGTAGAACACATAGAAGGCAAAAAAATAAATCAGTCAAAGGTAGCGTAAAAAGTCAAGAGAAATGTTGCTGGAAAGAAAAATAAGAAGAGATGCATCCAGACATGAAGGGATGATGGGGCAGAGCTGACAGTAAGGAGCAGGAGGAGGACATGAGGACGAGGGGGCGCAGCAGGATCACTGTTTCCCCCCGGGGGTGTGAAGGCAGCTGTCATCACTGGTCTGTCCTGTCCTTGAAAAGTCGGGTCAAAGCGGACAAGAACCACATGGATACACACCAGTGACGTGTGGTGGGGTTCATGGCTGGGGGGGCACTGATTTCATCGGAATCAGATTTACAAAAATATGAACCTACAGTTTAGGTTCATAGCAGAATTATTTACACGTACAAACTAACACACAATTAACACGTCAGATGAAAAAACACAACAAATGAATGGCTGTACTTGACTCACTGATAGATTATAATTTACTGTCACTTCTTCTCTCCCTGGGATCACCAGCGCCCCCTACCGTGAGGCAGGAGAACTGCGTGCCTCACTTCGTGCCTTTTCCCAGCGGTTTCAGGACCGCTGATCTCCAGAAAGACGTTACACACATCCAGTTGTTGATAGAAAAACACTACATTATATACATTAGCTCAATTATGGAAATTTAGTTCACAGATCAAACGTATGTGAACATTTTAATAGCGACATATAGAGAGATAGCATTACGGTCTCACTGTTTAGCTACCAGCACAGCTAGTCGAGTCATTGATCAATCCATGATCAATCTATTGATCAATCCATGGTGATCAATGACTCACCGCAGGTCTCTGATCAGTATTTCAGCGGTAAATGTGAAAATTCAGAGATTTTGAGTAAAAATAACCTAAAATTGGTGACATTAAATGGAAAATAACTGTAATTTACATCCCTGGATAATTATAACCCTTTAATTTATTTCTTCCATTTTCCATTTTTGTCTTTCATGATGGCAGGTGAGGCTGTCCTCACCTGCCTCCCCTGACCGCACGTCACTGCACAGCAAGGATGTATAAAGAGGCAGTCGGTCTCTATGATGCTTCAGTAGCCAACAGCACACACACACACACACACACACACACACACACACACACACCCTACATCTACAGAATCCTCTCTTGTACACACCGTTACACTGACTGACTCCATTCTGTTCACATCGACTCACAGGCGCCGGATTGAAGAGATGCTAATGAGCAGAAATATTTTTTCATCCTTTTCATCGATGTAAATCCGTGCTGTGATGATGGAAATGTGATGTACTGTAGGGGTCTGATGAATGATCAAACTGAACCCACTTTAAGATCCTCTTTCAGCTGAGACCCACATAAGTGTAATAAGAATGAATACATAAACGATTAACCCCTCGGTCTCTAAACGGCTTCAGAGCTTCCCCAGGTGCAAACCGATGTTCCTTTAAAGCACATTAACCAGCATTTAGCATCGCTGCTCAGGCTACAGTATTTACCGCCACATGCTACAGAATTTGTTTGAATCAATTATATTAATTTTCCATGCACCAGTTTCATACTAATGAACCATGTCATTATTTTTAAAGCAATGCGTTTAACATTTCTTGCCAAGTGACAGATGCCATGAATAAGATGAGAGCATCACTAATTTTTAAGTCAACAAACCAAAAAGAAAAAGGAACAGGGAAAAAATATATCATTCATAAAAATCAGTGCAGCAGACGTGGTGAGTTCATTTTAGCGTTGGGGTAAACACACAACCAACAACTGTGACCTTTGTTTATGCAGTGTGACTTTTGGCAGGTTGTAATTTAGCTTCATGTGTAGCACACCCGCTGTGTGTGTGTGTGTGTGTGTGTGTGTGTGTGTGTGTGCGGCTGATTAATTTGGAGGGAGGGCGAACCGTCCAATCAGACTGTAGCTGCCATTCACAGAGTGGCCTGCCTGCCTGCCTGCCTGTCTGCCTGTCTGTCTGTCTGTCTGATGTTTACAATGTAAGTCAGATATTGAGATTTGAAAAGTGGAGAAATACACAGAATGCACCAGCAAAGGCTGGATGGATGTTTGTTTGGTCTGTTGTTTGGCTGGTTGTATGGTTGGTTGGTTGGTTGATTAATATGTTGATTCATTGGTTGGATGGATGGTTGATTGGTTGGTTGGTTAATATGTTGATGGAAAGAGTACTTTGAAGAGTTGATGAACGTGGAAAATGAGAGAGAACAAAGACTAGAAGAGGTGACTGTTGTGGACCAGGATGTAGCAAAGATTAGTCAGGATGAAGTGAGGAGGGCATTGAAGAGGATGAAGAGTGGAAAGGCAGTCGGTCCTGATGATATACCTGTAGAGGTTTGGAAGTGTCTAGGAGAGGTGGCAGTAGAGTTTCTGACTGGGTTGTTCAACAGGATCTTAGATAGTGAGAAGATGCCTGAGGAGTGGAGGAGAAGTGTGCTGGTGCCCATTTTTAAGAACAAGGGAGATGTGCAGAGTTGTGGCAACTACAGAGGAATAAAGCTGATGAGCCATACAATGAAGTTATAGGAAAGAGTAGTGGAAGCTAGACTAAGGGCAGAAGTGAACATTTGTGAGCAGCAGTATGGTTTCATGCCAAAAAAGAGTACTACAGATGCAGTATTTTCTCTGAGGATGTTGATAGAGAAGTACAGAGAAGGCCAGAGGGAGCTGCATTGTGTTTTTGTAGATCTGGAGAAAGCTTATGACAGGGTGCCCAGAGAGGAACTGTGGTATTGTATGAGGAAGTCTGGAGTGTCAGAGAAGTATGTTAGAGCGGTGCAGGACATGTATGAGGACTGTAAGACAGTGGTGAGGTGTGCTGTAGGTGTGAGAGAAGAGAAGATGCAGAAGACAGGGTTAGATGGAGGACACTGATTGGCTGTGGAGACCCCCGAAGGGAAAAGCTGAAAGGGAAAGAAGATTGGTTGTTTGGTTGGTTAATTGGTTGGTTGGTTGGTTGGTTGGTTAATATGTTGATTCATTGGTTGGTTGGTTAATATGTTGATTCATTGGTTGGTTGGTTGATTGGTTGGTTGGTTGGTTGGTTAGTTTATTGATTCATTTGTTGGTTGGTTGGTTGGTTAATATGTTGATTCATTGGTTGGTTGGTTGGTTGGTTAATATGTTGATTCATTGGTTGGTTGGTTGGTTGGTTAATATGTTGATTCATTGGTTGGTTGGTTGATTGGTTGGTTGGTTGGTTAATATGTTGATTCATTGGTTGGTTGGTTGGTTGGTTAATATGTTGATTCATTGGTTGGTTGGTTGGTTGGTTATTATGTTGATTCATTGGTTGGTTGGTTGATTGGTTGGTTGGTTGGTTGGTTAGTATATTGATTCATTTGTTGGTTGGTTGGTTGGTTAATATGTTGATTCATTGGTTGGTTGGTTGGTTGGTTAATATGTTGATTCATTTGTTGGTTGGTTGGTTGGTTAATATGTTGATTCATTGGTTGGTTGGTTGGTTGGTTAATATGTTGATTCATTGGTTGGTTGGTTGGTTGGTTAATATGTTGATTCATTGGTTGGTTGGTTGGTTGGTTAATATGTTGATTCATTGGTTGGTTGGTTGATTGGTTGGTTGGTTGGTTGGTTAGTATATTGATTCATTTGTTGGTTGGTTGGTTGGTTAATATGTTGATTCATTGGTTGGTTGGTTGGTTGGTTAATATGTTGATTCATTGGTTGGTTGGTTGGTTGGTTGGTTTATACACTGCCTGGCCAAAAAAAATGTCGATTTGATTTCAACATGCATTAACTGGGATATTGTTTCGATGAGTTAATGCAATATCACAAGAGTTATTTCCATCCAGTGATGAGATATTTTTCCATATTTTTCATCAAGATCTTGCATTTATGATGATGGGTCTGACCACTATGTAAAGCCATCTCCAGCACTCAATGATATTCTTGTCCAAGATTCCAAGATTGTCGAATCTGCCCGTGCCTTTGGAGAAGAAATAATCCATTGATGGAATAACCTGGTCATTCAGTATATTCAGGTGATCAGCTGGTCTCATTCTTTGAACACACACTGAACCTAGACCTGACCTGAACGGGCGTATTCCAAGATGACAATGTCCCCATTCATTGGGCTAAAATTGTGAGGGAGGGGTTCAGGGAGCATGAGACATCATTTTCATACATGGATTGGCCACCACAGAGTCCAGACCGTAAACCCGTTGAGATTCTTTGAAAGAAGAATCTCAATGACTGCTGGAGGTGGCTTTACATAATGCAAGATCTTGATGAAAAATATGGAAAAATATCTCATCACTGGATGGAAATAACTCTTGTGATATTGCATTAACTCATCGAAACAATATCCCAGTTAATGCATGTTGAAATCAAAGATAAATGCAGTCCAACAACAGATGAGAGGGTGTGACTTTTTGTGACGGTGACTTTTTGTTGTGGCCAGGCAGTGTATGTCGATTCATTGGTTAGTTGGTTAGTTAATATGTTGATTCATTGGTTGGTTGGTTGGTTGGATGGTTGGTTGGTTAGTTGGTCTATTTGATATTTTCTGTGATTTCTCAGACTAACATGAATCTAATGACTGTGATCAAACTTAACCCTTTAGTGTCTGATGTCTGATATTTGATACACTTGGCCGTTCACATGCACTTCACACGCGGAAAAATTCCAGATTTAGCAAACATAAAGTAAATTAAAGTTTATGTATGTTCAATATTCTGTTGGACAAATTTGTCTTTTCCTTATTTTCTGACCTGATGTTTGTAATTCCAGTATTCCTGGGCTCAGGCTTTAAAGGGCTGTGTGTGGGGTTACTGACTATGAGTGTGGTGACCCAAATAAAGATTTTAGATTAAAGTCTTCTAGATGCGATTGCCATTCTTCTTTAGAAAAAATAAAACTTTCAGAATACAATTAATGACAAAGACTACTGTTTAATTAGCAGTTTGATCAGTGTGTGTCTCCCTTTATCATCCTAATTTCACATGTCAATATCAAATAATTACCATGGTCACGGTTTTTAATGCAGCCTCGCTGTCAACAAGGTTGAATCCTGGCCTCTCAGTGAACCACAATCTAATGACTGGTTATTGATCACTGCTTAAAATTCCACTGCAGTTACATCAGCGTGAAAGACGATGCAGCTGATGAATTGAATTTATCAAAGCCGTGCATAAACACCACGGCCTGTTTGTAGTCTAGATATGTCTCAGAGTTCTATCTGTCTTAGTAGTTTAGATCAATGTTTAGAACTATTTAATATTAATCATGCATTTCCAAATCATTTATCATGAGTTCATTTGTATTTCATAACACGAATACATGGTAGAACCTCTAGATATCCTCGTTCCCATAAACTTCAGACTGGCTTGTGTCTTCCTGAGGCGCGTAAATACAGACGGCCATCTATTAGTTCTATATTTCTCCATCCCTGCAGATGGTACAGAAGCAGAGCCTTGATGCTCATCACAACCCAATCAGGCTAAACTGTAATGTCACGCTCGTGTCCTGTGGGGGTTAACATAATAACACGCTTCAGCGTTTTAAATACCATCCGTGTCAACATCCAAGTCATAATCATAGCTATCAAACTTTCTATTAAATTTGGCAGATAATCATACAGAAGCGTCTGAATCGCATGTGAACCAAGATATCCTGGTCAAAGAAACGAATGTATGATTATCATATATTCTGATGGGATGATTTTTACCCAGCCTGATGAAAGCGTTCCATCTGCAGCGTGTTCTCTCTCCCGCTGACAGGCTGACTGACACTGAAGGATGTGCAAGCAGCCAAACATCCAGAGGGGCCAACAACAGCCTGCAAACAGCCCCCCCCCCACGGTGAAGCTGCTTTCTGTTTGATCCCCACACCAAATTCTGAACACCTGGTTACCGTGACGCCTCTAAGCTTTAGAAGTCACCCTATAACTTCCTGTGTATACACAGCCTGACAACATGTTTCTGTGTGTGTGTGTGTGTGTGTGTGTGTGTGTGTGTGTGTGTGTGTGTGTGTGTGTGTGTGTGTGTGTGTGTCCAGCTTTAATTAGGATCAGAGTTGGCTACGACACCATTGGACGAGCATCTGAGAGTTTTGTTCTGAGTGGGGTGAAGAACATTTGTAGCGTTTCCATCAGCAGATGGAACAGAGTGTGTGTTTAACAGAGACTCTGTTCCATCTTTGTTTCTGTGTTCCAACAGAAAATAAACAGAGACAGGATTCATAGAGTTACTAAGAACATCCCTAAAACAGTTCAGGTGGGAGAGGACATCAATACCTACCTGGATCAGCTGCTGTACTGGTGTGTGTGTGTGTGTGTGTGTGTGTGTGTGTGTGTGTGTGTGTGTGTGTGTGTGTGTGTGTGTGTGTGTGCTCTCACCGCCACAGACCTCTCCGGTGATGTCCTCACACTGACGGTCGTCACACTCACAGTTCTTGCCGTAGACCCGACTGTCCCCGGGGGGGTGACAGGTACACTGCCCACACTGACACTGGCCTGCAGAAACACACGTGTTCCACACCTGAGCAGAGTCTCACAGGTGTGTGTTCTAATGAAGTTTCACTCTCGTGTTCATCTTGTTGATTTTAAACTCCTCTTCATCTGCCTGACGGCGCTCCCTCCATCCACCGGGGGAGCTGTCACTCTGAGACACACTCACATAGGCTCCACGCCCACGTCTATACACTCACAGACGCCCCCCCACTTCAGTCAGCTGCCAGTGAATCACAGGGGAACCAGGGAGAGAGCTGCTAATGGTGGGAGTCATTAGAACATCATCCAGCCTGAACCTCCAGTGGAGGGGGGCAGCATCAGATCATTGATCGATTCAGGCTGATCACTACATCAGTTCTGGGCGTCATACCTGCTGCTGATATCTGGAGTCAGTTTTAGTCTGATCACACCAGAAAACAGATTCACAAATAATGAGCTGTTGTTTATTTACTGGTGTTGCCATGGTAATCCCTACTACAATGTGACTGGTTAGTGAAATGACCTCAGCCTGAGATCTTCTGGTCCTGTGGGCGTGTCCTGTTAGGGGTCGTCACAGCGTGTCATCAGTTTGTCTTCTTCATCCTCCACCACCTTCCTCACTACATCCATCCACCTCCTCTTTGCTCTTCCTCTGTCCTGGTAGCTCCATCCTCATCACCTTTCACCAACATCCTCACCATCTCTCCTCTGGACGTGTCCAAACCAACGAAGTCTGTTCTCTCTACCTTCATCTCCAGAACATCTAACCTTGACTGTTCCTCTGATGAACTCATTTCTGATCCTATCACTCCTAGAGAAACTCAACATCTCCATTTCCTCCACCTCCAGCTCCACTTCCTGTCTTCTTCTAATCCATCCATCATGACTGTCCTCACCACTGTTTCACAAACTGTCCTTCCTCCTAGCAGAGACTCTTGTGTCCCATCAGACACGTTCCTCCACCTGTTCCTGCCTGCTTGGATCCGTTTCTTCACCTCCTTACCACACTCTGGATGGTTGACCCCAAGTATCTACAGTAATGTCCTCCACCTTCACTCTTCCTTCTCCACTCCTCTCATTTAAGCACAAAATCTCAACATTAGAATAAAGAGTGTAATTTTTATAGCAACCTTCAGTAGAGTTTAATAATATTAGTGCCCACTTCATATTACATCTGAACTACATGCTTTCCTCACACAGGAGAAAGACCCCAAAACACAATCAAATGTACCCCAAAGGGCTGCAAACCAGTCAGTAAGCCACCAGGTGACATAATTACAGTGAAGGCAGACGCTTCATTCTCTTATCTCTTATTTTTATTGAATCCTGTGTCGTAATTCACCTGTGTTTCACAGTCTTCTTGCTCTGAAGGGTGTGTTCTGTGTTCAGCGGCACTAAATAACACCTAACACACATCCATAACGCGAACGCGTCTGCCTTCACCTGCTGACAGCTCACTGAGCTGAATGAGGGAATGAATCAAACCCAAAAGGCTTTTACAAGACAGTCATTTCACTTACAGTGTCATCTAATGTGTTGTGTGTGTCGTATCACTGTCACACACACACACACACACACACACACACACACAGCACACACTTTCAAAACAACGCTTCTCGCTTCACATACATGTCACCATCTGCTATGGAGTCAGTTGCCCTGGCAACACGTGATGTCACACGCCCTGCCATTTCGATTACCTCTCCGTCGTCAAGCCTTCACACTGGTGTGTGTGTGTGTGTGTGTGTGTGTGTGTGTAGTAGAATGTTGATGTTTAATTAGTTATCGTCTCTCAGGTGACCAACACGTTAATGTCAGACCAGCAGACGTAAACCCACATTAATCATTGTCATTTTTTTTAAATTGACACACTAAAATCCTGTTTTGATGTTCATTTGAAGTGTGTGTTCACTATAAATGAACTATTCTGCATGACCAGGTTGTGTCACATTTTTATTAAAGTGGTTTGAACCATGAAATGTGTATTTTCATGTTTAATGGAGCATAGTAAACACAGAGCTGCTAAATCCATGCGCAGACCAAAAGCATTCAAACATGCTGCTTAATTTCACCTACATACAGGTAACGTATGCATGTCTGTTGGTAGATAAAAGTATGTTATGTCATAATTTCGAGGGGTTTGGGCTTTTTTACAAGACTGTAACGGATTAAAACAAGGCAGTCAGAGACTACAACATCCCGCGACACCCCTGAATTCAACATTTTACCCTGACCTACACATTTTTGAGCCTCTGGCTTCCTGAAAATGTTGCTTTTTGTTTTGTGATTATATCTCATCTGGTTCAGATGTGCACCTTAAAAGGTATAGAAGTGAAATTTGACCTTGAACTAGTTTTTCAAGGTCAAGGTTGTGATTTAATTTTCATCCCCTTGCCTCCCTGAATATAATGCCTTTTGTTAATTCTTTCTATCCTATCTGGTTCCTCTGATATGTGCAAAAAAATGTACAAAAGTTGAAATTTGACCTTGACCCAGTTTTCTGAAGGTCAAGGTCAGCATCTCATTTTCATCCCCTTTGCTGCCTGAGTCATGTGCTTTTTGTTTCACCTTTCTATCTGCAGCGGTTGAAGACATTTGGTGGACTGACGGACGGACGAAGGCTGACATTACAGCACAATCCGCAGGATGTAAGGATTTCAGTTTTAAATGTAACGGATTAAAGTCGTGTCTCCAGGTTCTGCTGTACACTGTAGTACTTTAACTGTTCCAGCCTCTCATGCTAAAGATGCATCAAACCAAACGTCTTTACGTAGATATGATGATGACTGGACCTTAACCCTCTAAAGACTCCTCAGCCTCTTCTGGAGGAATCTCATTAGCTGCAGTGAAGATTTCTCAGGAGACTGTGTTTATATTGCACCTCTTTGTGGGAGACAAATTTATTTCTGCTTGATGTGCATCAAGCAGAAATAAAGATGAGCAATACAAGTGTCAGCATGTGAACACTTTAGTGCCTCCCACAAATCTGAACTGTCTTCTTCCACATAACATATATAAAAGCCAAGTTTTATCCCGTGTGCTTGTGTTTTCTAGTGGGTATTTAAACCACAATGTGAAAGCTGCTCTCGTTTCACTCAGGCATTATCGGAGAAGTTGTGAGCAGCTAATCTGTGTAGCATTAAACCGAGGGGTGCACATACAGTATCTATATTAATAATGAAGGATCAGCGATCAGCAGCAGAAAGAACTGGATTTAAGATGTCGAAAGCAGGTGTTTCCTCCAGGAAATACCATCTACAGAACGTCCTGTCCACAGCTCCACAGCTGCTGTTTCAGATTCCAACACTTTTCCACTCAAGCCTCCATCTCCAGCAGCCCCAGCAGCCCATGCATACGTGTTGTCTTCTTCACTTTCTCCCCCACACTCTCTCTTTCTTACTCTCCCACTGCCTTCCTACCAGTGTTCATAGCTTTTCTCACACGCTTTCATTCTCCTCTCCTTCTCCATCAAACACAAGAAACCATTATGATCTCCATCCTGTGGAAAAGTTAAGGAAATGAAAGCACACACATCCTAAACGCTCAGGCTTCATCTCAGCATCGTCCTCCTCTCTATGTGATCACACAGCAGGTGAGAAGACATTCATTATACATCCATGTGGAGAAGACACGATTTATCACAACTATTTCCACGTACAAATCCTGTTTCAATAGCAGTGTTTAGTATATTAGACATAATACATGGGACCGGCACAATAAGACACTGGCTTGTGTCCTCTTGTGGCTACATTAGACATAATACATGGTAATTATTATTTATTCTATAAATAGGGTGCAAACAGACAGTCACTGAATAAACTGGGACACCAGAAATGCAATTTTTATAAGAAGGAATTTATGGATCCCATTAATTCTTCTATTGCACAGGGTAATTTAAAGTTCTATTTTGTTGCAGCATTGGAGATAATTTAAGGTACTGCTGGAGGAATTAAAGCTAATTAACTCCCCCAGCACATGTTAATCTTTGTGTTTTCATTATGTGGGGGGGGGGGGCACTTTGCCTGCTCAACCCTGTTGTTGTGGAATTGGTTTGCAGCTGTCAAAAGCAAAGTCTTTCTGAACAGACACAGAATATAATGAACAGCTAATGTATGCAAACACACCAAATTGATTCCATTGGAGGAGAGCACTTACTTGAGGTTGAGGCTTCCTATACATATACATATGAGTTTAATTTATCACACACTGTCATTGTTCCAGCGTGGTCACATGCTGACTCGTCATTGGTCCACATCCCACAGCTATGTGTGACCCACAAGATAGAAAAGCGGCTGAAGACGAGAAGGTTCTGGTCCCCTCATCTTCAAGGAAATGGATGAATGTAATATTAATTTATAGTTTTGGTTCTTGGGCGGTTGTGTGTTTTCCTGTTTATAAAATGTTTTGGTCCGAGCCCAAAAATTCAATTCAATTTTTTTTGCACATACTATGTTTTATTTGTATAAAAGCATGACCATGTAACCATGGTGCACCTAATTATGCTTTCAAGTTTTTACACGTGGAATATGTCATTTTCAAGATGCTACATATTTTTGATTAGTTTCTGAGTATAAACTTGAAGGACATCCACCATCCAGTATCTGCATCTAGCTGGCGGGGAGAGGAGATTGTAATCACGTCTCTACATTCTTGGAGATGAGAGGACGACTGGACAACATCAACTCTCCAACCCAGACCTTCCCCGTCATGGACTTGACATTCTGTGTATTGACTGTATTGATCTGTGTCAGACTGGTTCTGTACAGGTATTATTGTTAACGGGTCATCTTTACATGCGGTATCTATTGCTTCGTCCATCCACTCCTGTCACGTCTCCGGACATTACTGTCTTGTTTCTTTTGGTTGTGTCATTTCAGGTTCATTGGTCATCAGTTCATTTCGCTCACCTGCAGACACACCCCTAATCCGCCTCCACTCTTCATAATCCAGCTCAGCCCTCAGCTCTCTGCCAGATTATCAGAGTTCATCCAGACCTTCCAGTTGTTGTATCCTACCTGACGCTTGACCTTGCTTCAATCCTGCCTGTTCTCTGGACCCTGCCTGTTGCCAACCCCTAGTCTGATCTGGTTTTTGATTGCTTAGTGCCTGACCCTGCCTGATTATTGTATTCTGCCTGTTTGTCTGCTTTCTCTGCTTGTTGGACTGATTACCTGGTACCAGAACCCTGCCAGTCTGATTAAACCTCTTTGGAGAATCTTGACCCGCCTGCTTGTCCATTGCACTTTTGGGTTCTCCACCAGTTTTGTTTGAGTCGTGACAGAACAATCTGGCCATTCTGAACCCCGCCCAGACAAACTCAAACATGATCCGGCCGCTCGACCAGCACCTTTCCTTCTTGGCCGAGGGTCCCGCGTGGCTTACATGGTCTCCCTACTCACGGGCAAGGCCTGAGACTGGGGAACTGTGGAATGGGAGCGACAATCACCTGTCTGTGCTTCTGTCTAGTTGTTTTCCCGTCAAGTTTTGAAAGGTTTTTTCTCTTGTGACCCCTGGGAGAGAGGCAGCCCGGGGTTGTTGAAAATGTCTCATGGGGGACGATCAGTGGCCGAATATTCCATCGATTTCTGCACCATTGCAGCTGAGAACAACTGGAATCCTGTTTCCCTCTTTGAAGCCTTTTACCTTTGGCTGACCTTGTAAAAGATGAACTGGCGACGTGAGATCCCCGATAATCCACAACAAAACAGATATTCACATCAAATTCTAGTGTGGTGATGACACAACAGAGGTTCTGTTCCTGTTTGCAAACCATGTCTTGGTTTACCCTCCGTTTATGCTACTTTTCTTCAGTGTCACCCCCCTCACCTGAACAAAAAGCTTCTGTTTTCCTGACTGACCTTTTAACTATGATCTTGTTAGATATGCATTGATAGGTTTCAGTAGTTTCTGCAGAAGGAAGGAATGTCTGCATTTCAGTAGTAGTGACAGGTTTCCTCACCCACTTCCCTCCAGGTATTATGTAACAGCACAGAACACAGCCAGAGCAGACGGACGGGGAACGGGAATGTAAATGGAATGCACCTGACATTGTAGTCAATAGAACCAATGAATTGTCAATTATGTGCAAAATGTCTAGTAGGTTCTTCACAACAACCAGTAAGCTTTAATGAGGAGACCTCTGTGTTCATTTGATCATTTAATTCCATGATAACATGAGTAATGCCGTTTGCATTACTTACCATCGCCATGATAACATGGGATGGTGTTGACAATGGTAAGTCAATAACATTAACACTTCTAAATGATATTTAAGAGTATCTTGATTGCACACGACACATTCCAGAACATGCCAACATAATTTTGACATGAATACTTTGAATATCTAGACTCATGCCACATTTAAAACACTTGATTAGCCATTTGATTTCCATACGTCATCTTACCTGGGCCCAGTTTTAAGCTGCAACAGCTATTAAAATGGGTCAAGATAAGAAAATGAAAGTTGAACTGCTAATGGAACATGGTTGGTAAAACTCCCTCCTTTGACTTTTTGTCATGACATTCCAACATTCATGCATATGGTCTGCAATAAACACAATGCAGTGTTGCTTCTCAAGTCAAAGCCTTCTGAAAGATGTTCTTAGATTTTTCTCTCCAGGCCTCTTAAAGATGGATTAAGAGACGTTAAATGTCCTAGAAATGGTCTATTTTACATCAAATGGTGAGGACAGAGCACAGGCCTACTGCAGTAACCATGGAAACAGGAGTGGATGAGAAAACCAGATACCTCGTCCGAAGCAGGGCAAATTGGATGTTCCGCGACACCTCTTCATACTGCTCTCCAGAGACAGGGAGCAGGACAGAGGATGCTCACACTTCCTGCCAGTCCAGCCCTCCTTGCAGTCACACCGGCCACAGTGACACTGGCCATGACCTGCCAGGAATTAGTGTTAACGGAAGAAGAGAATTAAAATAATCTCACTAAGATACAGACAAGGTTATAAATGATCCATTAGGACATTCTGGAAGTGAGAAAATACTAGGAATTCAGTGTCCGTTGAACATGAGCTCACTCGCCTCTCTAAAGATGCTGGATGAGCAGCATTGGTTATATCTGGTCTATATCAAGAGATGTAAACTGTGTGTAGTCCAGGTTACTGGGATATGTTTTGTGTTACATACATTATTAGCTTAATGAATGAACAGTGAGAGGATCCTTCATAGCGTCTTCATTAATTCTTCAGAGAAGCGGTGAAAAGGTCAGCCCCCCCGCCCCCCCCTCCCTGGACTGTACTTAAATTAGACGGAAAGCTCGCTTTTCCAACTGCAAAGTGCACCAGAGTGTTAGCGCTGGATGGGGGCTGCTTTTTGTGTGCTAAGTGCAAGAAACTGCAGTTATTCAAAGGTCAAACCAATAAAGGATACTGACAGGAACAATATCATGTACATTATGTGCACCAGTTCTCTTGTAAAGTCACACAAGCATTTTTACAGTTATATGAGGTAAAACTCACTGAAATCACCCTCGTAGCCACACTGTAGCTAAACATATGCAGGAGCCAGAAACTGTCTGAGCGAAGAGAACAGTCAGTCCACAAATAAATATAATTGATATTTAACTAACAAAAATGTCATTTGCAGTATTTTCTGCACTATAAGGCGCACCTAAAAGCCTTTAATTTTCTCAAAAACTGATGGTGCACCTTATAATCCAGTGCGCCTTATATATGTAAAAAGTTTTAAAATAGGCCAATCATTGAAGGTGTACTTTATAATACAGACAGCCTCATATATACTGTAATATATTTTTAAATAGGACATTCATTGAAGGTGCGCCTTATAATCCAGTGCGCCTTATTAGTGCGGAAATACTGTAATATTTTTGTACAAATTTTACCATGTAAGGAAAACTTTACCATTTAACGGGTAATTATACGCTTGAGCGTTTAACAGTCAACAGCTGCCCTGCTAACATCATCAGGACCTGAGAGAAGTTTCTGTTCAGTCAGAGAAACAGCAAACCTTTGGTGAGGGGGGGAATTGAACTAAATGTTGTTCTTGCAACATGACATGACCTCTGTTGTCATGGTTACATGTGTTCTGTGCTTATGTGTCAGTGTTTGACTGCAGAGGCATTCCCCTCATGCATTTAGATTGACATCACCTGAAAGAACAAACAATGAACTCTGACAAAAGACAAAGGTGTCTTGTGTTTGTGTTAAAACGGCGAGACGGACATGTGTTATTACATCAGGTCTGTTAGGGGAGGTGGGAGATGTATGGATGGATGTATGGAAACACACAGAACCAGCTGTTTCCTTTATTTCTTTCCTTATGCTAAGAGAAGCTAACTGGCTAATGGCGCAGACACGTGTCATGAATGAGTCTCATCAGTTCCAGCCCAAACAGACGGCCCACCTGAGCAGAAGTCGTCCGAGTACCGGTCGTAGGTCACGTGACAGTTCCTCTCGTCACACTCACAGGTGTCTCCGTGGATGTCTCCCCAGTCCCCAGAGGGGTCCACGTCATGACAGGTACACTCTCCACACACACAGGTCCCTACACACCCAACAAACACACATGACGCTCATACTGCATCAACTCTTCAAATGAATCAGTTCAGAAGAAACTAAACACACCGGGACAACATAGAGGTGACGTGAGGCGGGGCCGGGGTGATGAAGGGGGGCTACAGCCAGCAACATAAATGCACCCTCTCCTCCTGTCCCACTTTTCTTCTGTTATCTATCAATCTGTCTCTATCGTCCTCATCTTTTTACATCCCATCCAGGCAGCAGCTGAACAGAAGCCAGTGGAATCCCATCGTCTCCTATCAGCAAGGACAGAACACAGGGGGAACTCCTGGGAGCCGCGCCAGCTGGCAAAGCCTTGTGCTCTGGTTGGCACCCCCCTGGCCCCTGGCCCTTTGGCCTGGGTTTGGTCCCTGCACCCCTGCCTTTATAAAACCACAGACCTTTATGTCTGCTGTCAGAAGACAGCACTGAACCCGCTCCTGGACACAGGATGGGTTTACATTCTGTGTGCTCAGGTACGGTGTTTCCTCTCGGTAATCATGTCGTTTGGAATTGTTTTTATCAATAAATCATACATGGAGGCATATTGAGCCTCCAGCATCATGTAGCTGTTATCATTGACAGCATGCCAGTTGGTGTATTTTTAGCTCCAGCGAGGAGGTTAGATCCACCTCACAGACAGGAGCTTGACAGCTTGTTGGAATGGAGTAGTGGAGACATGTGCTGTAAACCATTTACACGTTCATCCTGGAGAGATACGGGTTCCTGTTTAGCAAAACAGTAAGAGATGGAAGATATTTCACAGCCTCGTATGGAACACTTCTGATCTCTACATCTATATGAAGTGATGACATCAAATCAGCCCTCCTTTGTCTGATCTGCGCTCGCGTTCCATCTTCTGTAATCAACAGGACTTGTCTTCACAATGTTTTAAAAGAAGCTTAATTCAGAGGGAGAACTGTAGCATTTAAATAGGGCAGAATGAACAAATGTTCAAATACATTTCTGCATTTTAACTACTTCTTCTGGGGGAAATAGAAATATATATATATATATATATATATATATATATATATATATATATATATATATATATATATACATATATATACATATATAGACACACACACAGTATATGTGTGTGTGTGTGTGTGTGTGTGTGTATATATATATATATATATATATATATATATAATATTTATTTTATTTTTTAAATATTTTTTTGTACATAATATTTTAAAACCAATACATTTTTGCATTGACATAATGATAATGATGACATTTTTTTTTTTTTGAAAATAATACCAGTAACAGTAAATATTTCCCAATAGATGTGAACTATACTTCTATGTTCTTGTCCCTCTGGGGGTTCTTAGGATCGTAAAGCCTGCTTATGTCTGTTTTTTTCTGTCACTACTAAACAGGAGCACCTTGTGATTTCTAACATGGTTGTCAAAAATGGTAGTTGTATTACAAAAGACATCAAACTAGTTTACATCAAGTATAGAATCTATTCTTCTATTCGTCAGTGTTTCATCTTTGGGTGGAGGTAACAGATCATCTGTTTGTCACCTGTTTCTTGGCAACAAAATTCAATCCAGCTGTCACTGTTTTGACACTGATTCTGATTGGTTTTCAAGCCGTAGTGGCAAACAGAAAACCACCAAGCATCTCAGACATAATTCCACTATTTTATTGCTTTTTAAATCAATGATAATCAACGTCTGTGTGAATGCAGAAACATATGAAAAGAAAGAAAAGAGAAAAGAATTCAATTTGAATTGCACTTAGACCTGTGGCGCTCTCGGGGGTGTACTGTTACTGGGGGGGTAAACAGACCTCTGTTGCTGCAGATTTTGCCATCTGGAGACGTGCATCTCCGTTTGCTTTCCCATGGGCTAATGTCACACTGGAATTCACATCTGTCTCCATGCCAACCAGCAGCACAGTAGCAGTTTCCACAGTAACACTGGCCGTGGCCTGGAAGCACATCAGACGGTCATGAGTGATGAGTTCAGCTCTGTGTTCTTGACATTCAAATCCATTCCGACATGAAATCCTTACTCCTTGACATTTTCACCTTTAACTCAACTCCTCGACGTAATAACAATTTAAAAAGGTCATTTTTAAAAAGTAATCCTGAGCAAAAGAGCATCCTGTAGGAAAATATTACATTCAAGCAGATAAAACGGTCTTCAATCTCCTATTAACATTGATGGATATTACATTTATTGACTGATTATTTGTTATTTGATGGTATTTTTGCAATGTAAAGCCTCATCTTTCTCCTCTCTATGATCAAAAAATATTTTATCATTCATTCTACAATCTTATTTTTTAAAGATTCTTTGAGAACCCAATAATAAACTTAGAAGGCACAAACCTGGATTACTGTCACCCCTGTCCTTTTAATAGACAGAGCCGTGGAGAATAATATAGAAACCACGATTCTTTTAAAAATGGAATAAATGTAGAATACAATGATAAACCTGAATGGTATTGTCTTTTCTGGAAAATCAGTGGTGAGGCATGTTGAGCTAAGGCTTACTTTAAAATGAAATGAACGTAGATTTTATCAAGCAAAAGCAGAACAGAAACAAACATTTGTATGAGTTATAAAAAGGATAATTTCAATATCATCTTGAACCCATTAATTTCACGTTTCAAACAGTTGTTAAGCAATAATTGGGCAATATAGTCAAAAATAGAATTTCTGCAGATGTTCTGACAGTTAAGCTGCAAATCATTCTGTTCTTGCCCAGATTTCAAATCTTTGAAGTGGACATTTGAGATTAATTATCTTGTTTATTAGCTTTTTCTTGAGGATATTTTCTTCAAATGGGACCAACACATTTTCAGATTTCTCAACACGTATCATCATCACGCTTCTTGAGAACCGTTTCTTCATGTCTCTGGAATCATGTTACCATCATTCTCCTCACACTCACTGTTCACTTCCTGTCATGTGTCTCCTCTTGTTTACAGTGGGACGACAAACCGTCAGCCTGACGGTGTGTGGACGACGACCACACGGTCACACGTCAGACTAATGAGTGGGGGGGGGGGCTGAGACGTGACCTGTGACCTTACCTCCACACACCTCCCCGGTGTCCTCGTCCAGACATTCACTGTCGTCACACTCGCAGAAGCGTCCCGTCACCAGTCCCCTGTTGTCCTCATCCTCACACAAGCAGCTCCCACAGTGACACGAGCCTGAGAGACCGCAGGAAAAACCACAGGTCATCTGATGGAGAGAGGTCAGTCTGTTTGTGTTTCCATGTGATTGGTTGTGAACGGAGGCGTCTTTAACATGCATGTTGTCAGACAGAACAATTTGAAGGAGGAACATGAAACCCCATTAGTGCTGGTCTCAGGCGTGGGTAAATACAGGGGTCACACCAGGAAGGCTCTGGGACAGTTCAAATACACGGATCACACCAGATCGCTCACAATTAACCACACTGGTGCAGTTAGCCAACAGGAAGTCAGTGGAAACTGTGGAACTGCAGGCAAAGCAGGAGAGGAGGTGAGTCAGGTGATGGCAGGAGAAGAAGAGGAATAAAAGACAGTTGTGATGCAGTGACAGAGGGGTCACACAGGTGGAAGGTCACACAGGTGGAAGGTCACACAGGTGGAAGGTCACACAGGTGGAAGGTCACACAGGTGGAAGGTCACACAGGTGGAAGGTCACACAGGTGGACCACGTCTCAGGAAGGAGGTGGATTTGGTGGTTAGACACATCGGCTGGTGGTCTGCAGGAGGACTTTGGAGGTCAAGAACATGAAGAAAGAGAACCAAAAAGCAGAACCAAAATGAAGTGGTGGAAGTTGCAAAAGAATGAGTGTTGTCCTGAGTTTAGGACAGAAGTAAGGAGGTTAGAGGTCAGAGTGAGGTACCAGGAGACTGGAGAACTTCTGCAGGATGAGGGAGACGGCTGGGAAGGTTCCTGTTGTTTACTTCAGAGAACAGGTTGAGAAGGACTCACAGGGTTAGGGTGATGAAGGAGATGTGTCAGAATGGAGGTGAGATCACACCAAGGATCCATTCTAATCCCAATCCTGTCTGCAGTGGTGAGAGACGGGCTCACACAGTGATCTGTAGTGAAAGTGAGCAGCAGGTTGAGGAGAACCTGGAGTCATGGTAGGAAAGGACTGGATGGAGAAGAGCTTCAGAGTGATCCATGAGAGAAGAACCAGCTTCAGAGTGATCCATGAGAGAAGAACCAGCTTCAGAGTGATCCATGAGAGAAGAACCAGCTTCAGAGTGATCCATGAGAGAAGAACCAGCTTCAGAGTGATCCATGAGAGAAGAACCAGCTTCAGAGTGATCCATGGGAGAAGAACCAGCTTCAGAGTGATCCATGAGAGAAGAACCAGCTTCAGAGTGATCCATGAGAGAAGAACCAGCTTCAGAGTGATCCATGAGAGAAGAACCAGCTTCAGAGTGATCCATGAGAGAAGAACCAGCTTCAGAGTGATCCATGAGAGAAGAACCAGCTTCAGAATGATCCATGGGAGAAGAACCAGCTTCAGAGTGATCCATGGGAGAAGAACCAGCTTCAGAGTGATCCATGAGAGAAGAACCAGCTTCAGAATGATCCATGAGAGAAGAACCAGCTTCAGAGTGATCCATGAGAGAAGAACCAGCTTCAGAGTGATCCATGAGAGAAGAACCAGCTTCAGAGTGATCCATGAGAGAAGAACCAGCTTCAGAGTGATCCATGAGAGAAGAACCAGCTTCAGAGTGATCCATGAGAGAAGAACCAGCTTCAGAGTGATCCATGAGAGAAGAACCAGCTTCAGAGTGATCCATGAGAGAAGAACCAGCTTCAGAGTGATCCATGAGAGAAGAACCAGCTTCAGAGTGATCCATGAGAGAAGAACCAGCTTCAGAGTGATCCATGAGAGAAGAACCAGCTTCAGAGTGATCCATGTGAGAAGAACCAGCTTCAGAGTGATCCATGAGAGAAGAACCAGCTTCAGAGTGATCCATGGGAGAAGAACCAGCTTCAGAGTGATCCATGAGAGAAGAACCAGCTTCAGAGTGATCCATGAGAGAAGAACCAGCTTCAGAATGATCCATGAGAGAAGAACCAGCTTCAGAGTGATCCATGAGAGAAGAACCAGCTTCAGAGTGATCCATGAGAGAAGAACCAGCTTCAGAGTGATCCATGAGAGAAGAACCAGCTTCAGAGTGATCCATGAGAGAAGAACCAGCTTCAGAGTGATCCATGGGAGAAGAACCAGCTTCAGAGTGATCCATGAGAGAAGAACCAGCTTCAGAGTGATCCATGAGAGAAGAACCAGCTTCAGAGTGATCCATGAGAGAAGAACCAGCTTCAGAGTGATCCATGAGAGAAGAACCAGCTTCAGAGTGATCCATGAGAGAAGAACCAGCTTCAGAGTGATCCATGAGAGAAGAACCAGCTTCAGAGTGATCCATGAGAGAAGAACCAGCTTCAGAATGATCCATGGGAGAAGAACCAGCTTCAGAGTGATCCATGGGAGAAGAACCAGCTTCAGAGTGATCCATGAGAGAAGAACCAGCTTCAGAATGATCCATGGGAGAAGAACCAGCTTCAGAGTGATCCATGAGAGAAGAACCAGCTTCAGAGTGATCCATGAGAGAAGAACCAGCTTCAGAGTGATCCATGAGAGAAGAACCAGCTTCAGAGTGATCCATGAGAGAAGAACCAGCTTCAGAGTGATCCATGAGAGAAGAACCAGCTTCAGAGTGATCCATGAGAGAAGAACCAGCTTCAGAGTGATCCATGGGAGAAGAACCAGCTTCAGAGTGATCCATGAGAGAAGAACCAGCTTCAGAGTGATCCATGGGAGAAGAACCAGCTTCAGAGTGATCCATGAGAGAAGAACCAGTTTCAGAGTGATTCATGAGAGAAGAACCAGCTTCAGAGTGATCCATGAGAGAAGAACCAGCTTCAGAGTGATCCATGGGAGAAGAACCAGCTTCAGAGTGATCCATGAGAGAAGAACCAGCTTCAGAGTGATCCATGGGAGAAGAACCAGCTTCAGAGTGATCCATGAGAGAAGAACCAGCTTCAGAGTGATCCATGGGAGAAGAACCAGCTTCAGAGTGATCCATGGGAGAAGAACCAGCTTCAGAGTGATCCATGGGAGAAGAACCAGCTTCAGAGTGATCCATGAGAGAAGAACCAGCTTCAGAGTGATCCATGAGAGAAGAACCAGCTTCAGAGTGATCCATGGGAGAAGAACCAGCTTCAGAGTGATCCATGAGAGAAGAACCAGCTTCAGAGTGATTCATGAGAGAAGAACCAGCTTCAGAGTGATCCATGGGAGAAGAACCAGCTTCAGAGTGATCCATGAGAGAAGAACCAGCTTCAGAGTGATCCATGAGAGAAGAACAAGCTTCAGAGTGATCCATGAGAGAAGAACCAGCTTCAGAGTGATCCATGGGAGAAGAACCAGCTTCAGAGTGATCCATGAGAGAAGAACCAGCTTCAGAGTGATCCATGATAGAAGAACCAGCTTCAGAGTGATCCATGAGAGAAGAACCAGCTTCAGAGTGATCCATGGGAGAAGAACCAGCTTCAGAGTGATCCATGAGAGAAGAACCAGCTTCAGAGTGATCCATGGGAGAAGAACCAGCTTCAGAGTGATCCATGAGAGAAGAACCAGCTTCTGAGTGATTCATGAGAGAAGAACCAGCTTCAGAGTGATCCATGGGAGAAGAACCAGCTTCAGAGTGATCCATGAGAGAAGAACCAGCTTCAGAGTGATCCATGAGAGAAGAACCAGCTTCAGAGTGATCCATGAGAGAAGAACCAGCTTCAGAGTGATCCATGAGAGAAGAACCAGCTTCAGAGTGATCCATGGGAGAAGAACCAGCTTCAGAGTGATCCATGAGAGAAGAACCAGCTTCAGAGTGATCCATGGGAGAAGAACCAGCTTCAGAGTGATCCATGAGAGAAGAACCAGCTTCAGAGTGATCCATGAGAGAAGAACCAGCTTCAGAGTGATCCATGAGAGAAGAACCAGCTTCAGAGTGATCCATGAGAGAAGAACCAGCTTCAGAGTGATCCATGAGAGAAGAACCAGCTTCAGAGTGATCCATGAGAGAAGAACCAGCTTCAGAATGATCCATGATAGAAGAACCAGCTTCAGAGTGATCCATGAGAGAAGAACCAGCTTCAGAGTGATCCATGAGAGAAGAACAAGCTTCAGAGTGATCCATGGGAGAAGAACCAGCTTCAGAGTGATCCATGGGAGAAGAACCAGCTGGGATGAAGAGGAAGATCCTCTCTGACGGGGGCTCAGACGGCAGCCAGAGAAGGTTGTTGGTTTGATTCCACCTGGAGCCTTTCTGTGTGGACTTTGTATGTTCTCCCCGTGTCTGCGTGGGTTCTCTCGGGGTTCTCCAGCTTCTTGATCACTATGAATCGTCCACAGATGTAAGTGTGAGGGGGTGTCTGTCTTTCTGTGGGGTGTACCATGCGTCTCGCTCTAACACGTTGCCGTGTCCTTGTGCGTGTGGGTGCACCAGCATCCAACTTATCAGCTTTATTTGTGAAGACAGACGCTAGAAAACCTCATTCTACACTCTGTACGGTGCAGATTTTGACAGACACACCGATGACATGTGGACACACACATAGTGTTTTCCTTCATGGGGTATTGTGGGTTGTGTGAACTCATTGTGTGACATCTCATGAGCCAATGAAGGTACACACACAAACGTGGATGGTATTGTCTAATAAGTTATAGCTTCTGAGCTTTACGATCAGCAAACACTGATTACAGCAGTATTAAGTCTGGATGTCTAAATTCATGTTCTTATTAATGTGTTTTGAGGAAAGGAACATTTCAGATACATTTAGAGATTAAAGAGATCAGCCTGAGCTCAGAACTGAGCTTCAAAAGATATTTTTGTGTTACATGAGACAGCGTTGTGTTGTTTAATCATAGTTTAATCTGTGCTTGATTGTAATATCCTGTTCAGAACAAGTAAATCTTGCAAACATATAAAGTGTAGACGCCACAGATCTTCACACATTTTCACACAAATCAATTCTTGACTCATTGACGTCGTCAGATTTGACAACGACGCAACCTCAAATTTGTGTTGATTAAAAACTTTTCCCAAATATACAGTGTGGTTAAAAAGAAATATGAATTACAAATGAGACATTTTCACATTTTCATAACAAATAAAAGTGATTTCATGTCGTTCCTCTGGGCATGTTTTTGCTTGTGAAGGTGCAACCCTGGTTGTTTGATGCAGATCTATGATAATGTTGTTTAGTCCTCGTACTGTGTGTGTGTGTGTGTGTGTGTGTACCTCTGTTGGAGCACACCACCCCCTGTGGGTTCCTGCACAGCGCTCTGCTCTTCTTCTTGGGGAGGCCACACTCGTCCTGGAACTGGCACGCGTCTCCAGACCAGCCTTCATCGCACTCACACGTCCCACAGTCACAGTAGCCCCGGTCTGAACACACACACACACACACACACACCACACGCTGTGTGTCAGTGGTGACAAACACACTCCTTGATGGTGCTTCAGGTGACTTCATCAAACACGAGGACACACTGGAGTGCTACCTCTATGATGGTGAACTACCACGAGAGGTCACGATGCGACTACTGCAAAGGAACCGCTCTAACTCACCATGAGTCTGATTTATTGGAACTGATAAATCATAAAATTCTCCTGGGACGTGTAAATGTACAAATGAGCAGGGAATAACATTTGTCTTTTACATTTTAATGTTATATTTACGCTTAAACTATTTTTACTACATTATATTTCAGGATGATATGGTATCAGTCTCTCAGTATTCAGCGTTCAGAGGAGCCACGCGCCCCCCCCCGTCATTATTCTGATGGCGGCAGTGAGAAACATGACAAACGGCAGGGAATCACATGATGCAAATGAAGCCTGTTGACAAGTTATTATAAATGTTGCTCCCGCTGCATTTAGCAGCGAGGGGCCTCGTGTGTCACACTCAATCATCCTCCAGGCTCGTTCATCATGTAAATGTGGTGTGTGTTTCAAGGGCTATCCATCAGTCATTAACGGCAGACCCGCCCCCCCCGTCGCTCCTCGTTATCCACACGTCTCACAGGACACGTGAGGACGGGCCCAAAGAGAAGTGCACTTAAAAACGCTTGTGAAAAATGAACCCAAATCAAAGGGATGTCAGGGTTCTGTGTGAACGCAGAACCGCAAACTGCTTGGCTTTGCTTGATAGCACACAAATTGGTTACTGCGACAAAACACTCTACTGGGCTCAGTGATCCCAGCGTGGGTCATGAAGACAACACACAGCTAGATGATGCAATTCAGAATTACAAATCCTTCCACGTGTTTAAGACCTGCAAGAGGGTCCACTTCCACCTCTTCTTAACCCTCGAGAACTGTCTGGTCCAAAAAAGGACATTTTTGTTGTTTTTATGAGTTTCTCTCCCAATAAATCAATTGAATAAGTCAATTGAAAGACTAAATAAATATATGAAATGTTGCCACTAATTTTCTTTCATCTTTATTTTCTAAATTCCTTAATGCCTGTCATTGGAAGTGTATAGAATAGCAGATTATCACTGTGTACACACAATACCTGATTGGGCCAAAAATGGTCCAGTTGACTCCCATTATAATCACATATATTTTTTTTTCATATGCTATAAGCATACTATATATATATATATATATATATATATATATATATATATATATATATATATCTTTGAGTATGTATGTTAAATATATTACTCTATACAATAATGCTGACATGTTTTTATGAAACTAGATCTTCATTGTCTGCAGCAAGACAATGACCCCAAAATCCCCCCACAACCCAGAAACAGACCCACTGTCTGTGTTCACACACCTGCAAAAAAATTCACCCAATAGTTGTAATATCTTTATCAGAAGTATTAAACTGTGCACTAACTTTTGGAAATATTCCATATTTTGTGTTTTTCCCATTGGAAGAAAAACAGGGTTTTAATGGCAAATTCCATATAAACATATACAGTATAATAATAATAAAAAAATATAATAAACTTTATATCTATGGATAGGGCTGAAGTAATGGAAAAGATCTGATGCATTGAAAGAAAAAAAATGTTTCTCCATTACATTTTTTTTTACACATTTATGAGACGGTTCTTTTTGGACCCGATTAGGTCATGTGTACAGACATTTTAATCGGTTTTCAAGGGTTAAAGGACGTACTCCATGTTATTATGATTATCATATAATGAGTTACCATGTAAGGCAACAGACCAAGATATTTAGGATCACAGAGTTTCAAAGGCAGTTCTTGTCCAATAGTCAATACCGGTAAACGTCAGGTCGTTTGGAGTTACATCGTTATCGATTATATGTTGATTGTCCAAAACAATACACAGAAAAATAAAAATCAACTTTAAGTTTTTACTCCACTTTACTGTCTATTAAAATAACATCATATAATGTTACAGTACATTAATCATAATAACATATTACAGTATAACATATTAGTGTGTGGCTGAAGACAAGACGGCGAAATCTTTTCTTTACTATATTAAAAATAATATTATAATATTGATATCAATTACGTAATATTGAAAATACATGAATGAATAAAGTACAGTACAGAAGTGTGAGTGTGACATACGAAGGGCCTTGTATGTCACACTCTCCTGGCTCGCTCATCATGTCAGTGTGGTGTGTGTTTGCAACAAAAGCACTTGTCCTGGGCTTAGGGAATGGTTTTCTTTGGTTTAGCCTTGAGATAAGTGAAATCGTTTTCTGACTCACACCGTGTCTCCCAGAGCTAATTGAGGATATAAGTAACATGAAGATTTATGTGCACACACTGACAATTGATTTAACTGTTTTGTGTGTTCTTACATTCAGAAATGTAATAGAATAGAAGGATGGTTAAAGAGTAAAAGTTTTATTGTGGTAATTCTGCAAAAACAAAGTCAGATATGAGTTTTATTTATGTCTTACTACATATATAGATATGAATGTTTAACTGTTGTATACATTAAAAAAACAAAGCTGCTTTTAAAGTAATTGGTGCTCCATGGATCATTGTTACATTCAAACACAGCACTGTAGTCTAATGGGAATTTTCTTGCTTGTTTTGTTATTTGATTTTTTATTGGATTCATGGACAGAATGTAGACAAGAACTTGTGCTTTGTTTGGATTCATGGTTTATAATTTTAAGCTACTGCACAATAGCTGTCAAACAGAATTACTGTAGATTAAATCATCTCAAAATTAATTCAGTAGAATATTGCAGATTGACTAGAATCTAATAGACTCGATCAGCAATCACTGTGACACACGGCCATGCTGGTCCGTCTGTGGCCAGTGTTGTGTGGGATGGCGCCTAACTGTCGACAGTTCATTCATCGTGATGGTTTCTCTGCAGACACACCATCAGTAGAAGGTGGACACATCTAGTAGTGAACAGAAGGTGTGTCTGTGTCAGGTTGACCATCTTCATCCTCATCAGAGGATGTTGAGTCATGCAAAGCAGCTAATTTCAGGGTGGGTTTAGTTTATCCCCTGTAAGTAAACCAAACTCTAATATCAAGCGATGAATGAAACCAAACTAAAAGAAAAGGAGTGTGATCATTTTCAAACTTCAAGGGGTTCCATATGTTGACCAACACCAAATCCCTGTCAGTTGTTTAGGTATGACCACTTTGTAGAATTCATTCATTATCCAGAGTCGGGTTACAAGGGCAGCAGCTTCATCAGGGAGCCCCAAACTTCCCTTTCCCCCCACATCCACCAGCTCTGACTGGGGGGTCCCGAGGTGTTCCCAAGCCAATGTGGAGATACAATCCCTCCACCTGGTCCTGGGTCACCCCAAGGTCTGTCTATTCTGGGATTTCAGTGCAGTTTCAATTATCACATGTCAATGTAAACCATAATTTACATTCAGATCAATAAACTGTTAGATACTCTGTGCTCAATTACTATGTTTAGTTAGTTTTATCTCCAAATGACGTCTCTCCACCTGCTTTGTTTGGATCATGTTCTCCATAATAAGAGAACAGGTAATTATTCCACCTTGCTTTCCACTCCCTGTGGCTAACGGAGTGTGAAACGGCAGCTCAGCAGCTAATGTTGAGAGAAAAAGCACCTATGAGACACCTGTCTCACCTAAAAATTCATTTCCTTCTCAGTAAGAGCTGCCCTCGCCACCAGGTATTCCTTCTTTATAGCCTCATGGTTTCCTCAATTCTCCTTCTGGGTATTCAAGTGCAAACTCTGGTGACTTCATCCTACGTCTGCAGTAAAAAAAAATTGTTAAGCCTTCTCCAGACATAATCATAGCAATAGACACACTTGTTCCTACATGGAGCTGCAATTGGTCCCAATAAAAGTGGCTTTTTACTATTATTTCTCCAGCCTCTTTCTCCCTCCAGTCCATGCTAAAATCATTGGGTGACTCACCAGAGAGCCACTTTGCCCAGCAAAGCTCAGAATATCTAAGTAAAAGCACATCAAAATATGTACTAAAAGAAAAATAGAGCAATGAACAACTTAATGGACTGAAATGGCTTAAAGCTTGTGTTCATCTGTGCAGACAAACACACTTTACTGTCTGTTTTCTGTTTGGGAAAATAAGAGAAATCATATATTAACCATATTAATAGCTTTTGAATAAAAGTAGTGCATTGCCGTCCTATGTTTGTATCATCTCTGTATAATATTCCCACACCATGAATTTATGTAACACTGGCAGAAAGTGCATCTGGAGGAGTTTTTATTTGAAACAGCTCTGGACAAACTGGGTCCGTATGAGCTGCTGACAGATAACCCCCTTTGGGTGGGAGGCTGTCTGGCCTTGGCGGGGAGGACAAAGGCTGGTGATGAGTATGAAAGAAGAAGAGAGGAAGAGAGGCCAAAATGTGTTTGAAGTCAAAGTAAGCATCCAACGAGAAAGAACATGAGTTCCTTCTATATCCTCCAACTACTATTCAGCTGAACTACTTATTTTTGACGGGGAGATGAACCATAAAGGAAACCATAAACATGAAACTGAAGAGTGTTCTGAACTGACATACATTCTGCCTCCACATCACTGGCCCTGGGGTTGGTCGGCCATTGAACCCAACAATGACCCGACGAGGGCTTCATGACTCAGTGTTTTGGCTTGAACTGACAAAATGACCTCATTGATGCAGTCACCAGAATGTGTTTAAATTATCCCCGTTGGGCGTTGTTATTTCAGAATGAATACAGCCCAGCTCTACTGCGTCATTGGTGAGCCTCGATGGGACGGCACCGTGTTGAAGTCTGTTTGGAGGTATGGCGGTGGATTCATCTGCTCAACTGGTCTGCTTCAGCATACTGAACAAACACTGGTATACTACTGACTGTGTGCTCATATGTCTGGTTAATAATAATAATAATGGATTATATTTACAGTGGATCCATTATCCATTCATACTTGGTGATGATAAACTACATCAGTAGCCACAGCTGCCCGGGGGCAGACTGGTAGAACCGTAGCAGCCAATCCACGCCAATGGCCCCTACGACCACCACCGGAACAATCACACACATTCACACACCAGCGGTACCTCACTGGAGGTGTGTGTCTTGCCCAAGGACACAATGACAAATGACTAGGGGAGTGGGAGCGGGAATCGAACCGCCGGTCCTACGATCATTGGGTGACCTGCTCTACCGTCTGAGTCACTGAGATAAATAAAAGTCAAATTCAGGCAAGATTAGGGAATAAAATGGTTTATGCAGACAGGAATGAAGTAAAAAACACAGTAGAAACACCCTAATCGATTATCACTGTCAGAAACACTACAAATGTGGATGGAACTATAAATAGGAAGTGTTCCTGCCACTGTACTGACACCATGGTTCACCCGTTATCCACTTCTCTAGTTCAAATGACCAACAAACATCACTGGGGGGCTGCAGATGATAGCATACAAGCTTTCAGGTTTGAGGAATCAACATGAAGTTGTCCACACAGTGTCCACAGTGTCCTGTCCACAGTGTCCACACAGTGTCCTGTCCACAGTGTCCACACAGTGTCCACACAGTGTCCACACAGTGTCCTGTCCACAGTGTCCTGTCCACAGTGTCCACACAGTGTCCACAGTGTCCTGTCCACAGTGTCCACACAGTGTCCTGTCCACAGTGTCCACACAGTGTCCACACAGTGTCCACACAGTGTCCTGTCCACAGTGTCCTGTCCACAGTGTCCACACAGTGTCCACACAGTGTCCACACAGTGTCCACAGTGTCCACACAGTGTCCTGTCCACAGTGTCCACACAGTGTCCACACAGTGTCCACACAGTGTCCTGTCCACAGTGTCCACACAGTGTCCTGTCCACAGTGTCCACACAGTGTCCACACAGTGTCCTGTCCACAGTGTCCTGTCCACAGTGTCCACACAGTGTCCTGTCCACAGTGTCCACACAGTGTCCACACAGTGACCACACAGTGTTCACACAGTGTCCTGTCCACACAGTGTCCACACAGTGTCCTGTCCACAGTGTCCACACAGTGTCCTGTCCACAGTGTCCACACAGTGTCCACACAGTGACCACACAGTGTCCTGTCCACACAGTGTCCACACAGTGTCCTGTCCACAGTGTCCACACAGTGACCACTCAGTGTCCTGTCCACACAGTGTCCACACAGTGTCCACACAGTGTCCTGTCCACACAGTGTCCTGTCCACACAGTGTCCACACAGTGTCCACACAGTGTTCACACAGTGTCCTGTCCACACAGTGTCCACACAGTATCCTGTCCACACAGTGTCCACACAGTGTCCACAAAGTGTCCACACAGTGTCCTGTCCACACAGTGACCACACAGTGACCACACAGTGACCACACAGTGACCAGACAGTGTCCTGTCCACACAGTGTCCACACAGTGTCCTGTCCACACAGTGTCCTGTCCACACAGTGTCCACACAGTGTCCACACAGTGTCCTGTCCACACAGTGTCCTGTCCACACAGTGTCCACACAGTGTCCTGTCCACACAGTGTCCTGTCCACAGTGTCCACAGTGTCCACACAGTGACCACTCAGTGTCCTGTCCACACAGTGTCCACACAGTGTCCACACAGTGTCCTGTCCACACAGTGTCCTGTCCACACAGTGTCCACACAGTGTCCACACAGTGTTCACACAGTGTCCTGTCCACACAGTGTCCACACAGTATCCTGTCCACACAGTGTCCACACAGTGTCCACACAGTGTCCACAAAGTGTCCACACAGTGTCCTGTCCACACAGTGACCACACAGTGACCACACAGTGACCACACAGTGACCAGAAAGTGTCCTGTCCACACAGTGTCCACACAGTGTCCTGTCCACACAGTGTCCTGTCCACACAGTGTTCACACAGTGTCCTGTCCACACAGTGTCCACACAGTGTCCTGTCCACACAGTGTCCTGTCCACACAGTGTCCACACAGTGTCCTGTCCACACAGTGTCCTGTCCACAGTGTCCACAGTGTCCACACAGTGACCACTCAGTGTCCTGTCCACACAGTGTCCACACAGTGTCCTGTCCACACAGTGTCCTGTCCACACAGTGTCCACACAGTGTTCACACAGTGTCCACACAGTGTACACACAGTGACCTGTCCACACAATGTCCACACAGTATCCTGTCCACACAGTGTCCACACAGTGTCCACACAGTGTCCACAAAGTGTCCACACAGTGTCCTGTCCACACAGTGACCACACAGTGACCACACAGTGACCACACAGTGACCAGACAGTGTCCTGTCCACACAGTGTCCACACAGTGTCCTGTCCACACAGTGTCCACACAGTGTCCACACAGTGTTCACACAGTGTCCTGTCCACACAGTGTCCACACAGTGTCCTGTCCACACAGTGTCCTGTCCACACAGTGTCCACACAGTGTCCACACAGTGTCCACACAGTGTCCACAAAGTGTCCACACAGTGTCCTGTCCACACAGTGACCACACAGTGACCACACAGTGACCACACAGTGACCAGACAGTGTCCTGTCCACACAGTGTCCACACAGTGTCCTGTCCACACAGTGTCCACACAGTGTCCACACAGTGTTCACACAGTGTCCTGTCCACACAGTGTCCACACAGTGTCCACACAGTGTCCTGTCCACACAGTGTCCACACAGTGTCCTGTCCACACAGTGTCCTGTCCACACAGTGTCCACACAGTGTCCACACAGTGTCCACACAGTGTCCTGTCCACACAGTGTCCACACAGTGTCCACACAGTGTCCACACAGTGTCCTGTACACACAGTGTCCTGTCCACACAGTGACCACACAGTGTCCACAGTGTCCTGTCCACACAGTGTCCTGTCCACACAGTGTCCACACAGTGTCCACACAGTGTCCTGTCCACACAGTGTCCCACACAGTGTCCACACAGTGTCCTGTCCACACAGTGTCCTGTCCACACAGTGTCCACAGAGTGTCCACACAGTGTCCTGTCCACACAGTGTCCTGTTCCACACAGTGTCCACACAGTGTCCTGTCCACACAGTGTCCTGTCCACACAGTGTCCTGTCCCACACAGTGACCACACAGTGTCCACAGTGTCCTGTCCACACAGTGTCCTGTCCACACAGTGTCCACACAGTGTCCACACAGTGTCCTGTCCACACAGTGTCCTGTCCACACAGTGTCCTGTCCACACAGTTGTCCCACACAGTGTCACACAGTGTCCACACAGTGTCCTGTCCACACAGTGACCACACAGTGTCCACACAGTGTCCTGTCCACACAGTGTCCTGTCCACACAGTGTCCACACAGTGTCCACACAGTGTCCTGTCCACACAGTGTCCTGTCCACACAGTGACCACACAGTGTCCACAGTGTCCTGTCCACACAGTGTCCTGTCCACACAGTGTCCACACAGTGTCCACCACAGTGTCCACACAGTGTCCTGTCCACACAGTGTCCACACAGTGTCCACACAGTGTCCACACAGTGTCCTGTCCACACAGTGTCCTGTCCACACAGTGTCCACACAGTGTCCACCACAGTGTCCTGTCCACACAGTGACCACACAGTGTCCTGTCCACACAGTGTCCTGTCCACACAGTGTCCACACAGTGTCCACACAGTGTCCACACAGTGTCCTGTCCACACAGTGACCACACAGTGTCCACACAGTGTCCTGTCCACACAGTGTCCTGTCCACACAGTGTCCACACAGTGTCCACACAGTGTCCTGTCCACACAGTGTCCACACAGTGTCCTGTCCACACAGTGTCCTGTCCACACAGTGTCCACACAGTGTCCACACAGTGTCCTGTCCACACAGTGTCCACACAGTGTCCTGTCCACACAGTGTCCTGTCCACACAGTGACCACACAGTGTCCACAGAGTCCTGTCCACACAGTGTCCTGTCCACACAGTGTCCACACAGTGTCCACACAGTGTCCTGTCCACACAGTGTCCTGTCCACACAGTGTCCACACAGTGTCCACACAGTGTCCTGTCCACACAGTGACCACACAGTGTCCACACAGTGTCCTGTCCACACAGTGTCCTGTCCACACAGTGTCCACACAGTGTCCACACAGTGTCCTGTCCACACAGTGTCCACACAGTGTCCACACAGTGTCCTGTCCACACAGTGACCACACAGTGTCCACACAGTGTCCTGTCCACACAGTGTCCTGTCCACACAGTGTCCACACAGTGTCCACACAGTGTCCTGTCCACACAGTGTCCACACAGTGTCCTGTCCACACAGTGTCCTGTCCACACAGTGACCACACAGTGTCCACAGTGTCCTGTCCACACAGTGTCCTGTCCACACAGTGTCCACACAGTGTCCACACAGTGTCCTGTCCACACAGTGTCCTGTCCACACAGTGTCCACACAGTGTCCACACAGTGTCCTGTCCACACAGTGACCACACAGTGTCCACACAGTGTCCTGTCCACACAGTGTCCTGTCCACACAGTGTCCACACAGTGTCCACACAGTGTCCACACAGTGTCCTGTCCACACAGTGTCCTGTCCACACAGTGACCACACAGTGTCCACAGTGTCCTGTCCACACAGTGTCCTGTCCACACAGTGTCCACACAGTGTCCACACAGTGTCCACACAGTGTCCTGTCCACACAGTGTCCACACAGTGTCCACACAGTGTCCACACAGTGTCCTGTCCACATAGTGTCCTGTCCACACAGTGACCACACAGTGTCCACAGTGTCCTGTCCACACAGTGTCCACACAGTGTCCTGTCCACACAGTGACCACACAGTGTCCTGTCCACACAGTGTCCTGTCCACACAGTGTCCACACAGTGTCCACACAGTGTCCTGTCCACACAGTGACCACACAGTGTCCACACAGTGTCCTGTCCACACAGTGTCCTGTCCACACAGTGTCCTGTCCACACAGTGTCCACACAGTGTCCTGTCCACACAGTGACCACACAGTGTCCACACAGTGTCCTGTCCACACAGTGTCCTGTCCACACAGTGTCCACACAGTGTCCATCTCTATCCAGAAGCTTGTCTCCTTCCTACTGTGGTAATGCTCGCCTACAGAATCCTGAACCATCCTCTTCATTTGTGACGCTGGAAACAGACCATAAATCTCAGGAAAGCACAGCTGTCTTCACACACCAGAGAAAAACACTTTGCTCTGTCCAACATAGACAGAGAGAGAGAGGAAGAGGAGGAGGCAGACAGCAGCAGGCTGTGGAAAAGGGCATGGAAACATGGCCACGCTGGCCCTCGTGTCTCACTATAGGGGAGTTAATATAGAGGTGATGAAGTGGTTAAAAGCTCAGGTGTGTCTGAGGTACAGATGATTCTTTAGAATCCAAAGGTAGGACACAGCAGGAAGAGTTAAATACAGCCTCAAACAGAGGAGGGAAACCACAGGAAGGTTTTGTACAGTTGGTGAACAGATGTTAGTTGGACCTTCATCACGCCATTACCACAATAAGGCACCAGATCGGAGGAGAAGAACCACGTGCGATGCACCATCAGTGTAGAGAGTGAGCCCCTGACAGGCGCTGCTGTTATATTTCTATTTGGTAAGAGCCACACATGCCAAATGAATACTAATGAATATAGTACTGCTACCCTGAGATAAAACAGGTCTCACTTCAGTACTTCCCAGGAAAAAACCCACTGGATATGAACCAGAATTCATTTTTTCACCAGCGTGCTGCTCAGTCATCACTATCACTAAGTCACTGTAACATCATGTAGAGAACAGCTTAAAGATCGTTTCTGTTTGGAGTCTTGATATATTTAATGTCCCTGTGCACAGGAGCCCTCCAACTCATTTATCTACTTTATGAATTTCCCCTGCTACTCAATAAAATAACAAGAAGACATGTTCTGTTATGGTATATAATATGTTTAGGAGGTGAGGTTT
Organism: Antennarius maculatus; assembly: GCA_013358685.1. NCBI lineage: Eukaryota > Metazoa > Chordata > Actinopteri > Lophiiformes > Antennariidae > Antennarius > Antennarius maculatus. Next base: position 21,218 of record CM023618.1, on the reverse strand, counting down.
TCTATTTATGATGTGTTACTGTATGTTGAAGGTTTCTGCTTCTATAGAGTGTTCATCCCAGCACTCAGAGGGTCAGAGCGGGGCTGTTTGCTTTATTCATCTGCACACTGATGGAGTGTGAATGTAAAGCTTCTGCTTCAGCTGACGTCAATATCTACAACACAAACCAGACCCGTGTCAATATGAGCTTCATCCAAAGCGAGGACGTCTTTGTGGCGACGACGCTTTCTCAGCGCCTTTTCAGCGCGACGTGGATTAAAAAATAAAGTAAAACCCACCGGCGTGCTGCATGTGGCGAGGCCTGGATGTGAATACATATTAATGACATTTAAAAGTAGATCATCTCAACTTTTCCATTCAGACTGACTTGTTGCAGCGTTTGAGAGGATCTGAATCAGCTTTGTGTCTTTAGCTTGAGTTTTATTATTTCAGCAGCAGGAAAGCTGATGTTTGGGGAGAGGAGCAAGAGCACGTTTACCCCTGAGGAGAGGAAATCTGTTGGATCTTATCGGGGGGCAGTTGTGAAAATGTGTGATAAGAGCGTTATAGGGAGAGGGTTTGGCTGCTGATCTCAGATGGCAGACCAGGATCAGCTGGGGGGGGCGGGGGGGGTGCCTATAATGTGGTTTGAATATAATTCCTGGGGTCTGTGTTCACACACATAAACCATAGTGAGAGGAGGTGGATACAACCTGTGTGTGTGTGTGTGTGTGTGTGTGTGTGTGTGTGTGTGTGTGTGTGTGTGTGTGTGTGTGTGTGTGTGTCTGTGTGAGTGAAAACCCTCTTCTGATGCTCCAGTTGCATTCGGTGACTAAAACCCCATTATCAGGCTGAAACAGGGGCTCCTCGCTCCAGACGGCTGAACCGTAATGAGCTCCTCACAGTAGCCAAGTTGTCCTCCCAAATAAATCACCTTACTGCTCACACACACACACACACACACACACACACACAGATGGATATCTCCATTAGACGTGTTCCGGATGCACATGTATCTCCATTAGACCTTACACTCATAGCTGTGTCTGCAGACGACACAGATGAGGAAGACGCTTCTATTTCCTCTTCTTCACATCAACATGGAGGGACCAGCCTCTCCCCAAACTCCAGGGCACCCCATCTGAAACACGTCTCATGAGTCAGGGTGAAAGGTTACAGCTATTGTTCTCCTGACATAACGTGAGAACATCAATCCTCAGTAGTTCTTGTTAAGATTTAAAGATGTGGTCATTTATAGGCTGCAGCTCGTTAGTGTTGAATAATATTATATTACAATATACCCTTCATGAGTAGGAACATTTTTAATTCTACCCCATAAAGTTGATATGACACTGTTAACTGATTTATTAGAAATATTGCTATTATCCATATCCAGGCTGCTTTTCTTCTCACCTGCTCTCAATGGGAACGATTTAAGGTGCTGAATGCTTTGTGTGTGTGGAAGGTGTTTGGTGCTGCTTTATAGACATGTGTGATAAATGATGCTGATGAGAGCAGGAGGACAATAAAGATATGGAGCATTATTGGGTAAAGAAATTAGTTAAAACACAAAGGGTGAGTGTGTGATGCTGAGGGGAGCTGCACAGACAAATATAGAGAGCAATTCTGTTTTACAATTCATATAACCACTGCATTGACTGTTATTGATCAAATTATCAATTAATGATTTATTAGGTACAGTAGTTCTTTATTTACTAATAATTCTCAATCGTTCTTAATTTACCTTCGGGGATTATAACAGTGTACAAAATTAAATAAAATTTTAAAAAATAATTTAAAAAAAATTGTAGTTATTATGTAGTGAAATACTTAAATTAATTGTGTTTGAATTCACATCTCACCAGATCACATGTGTGTCAGTGATACTGCTCAGTGTCTTTATGAGAGCTGCCATCCCAAAACAGTCACACACACACACGCACACACGCACGCACACACACACACACACGCTGAGCATTAGCATCTGTGATAGCGCCTCCCTCTGCTGCATCACTTCCTGCCTGCTCACTAATGACCTGAGCAGACACACACGTGTCAGAGTCTCTACACGCTACCCTTCACAGGGTCAGCTGGACATCATGAGAACACGTTTGACTCTTACTGTGTAATTTGTCACAACATGCTGTGATACACACCATTGCAGACTTTGCCGTTAAATGTTGCACAAACCCAGTCGTGGCACTCGCAGCGGGGGCCGTAGAACTTGCCCTGCCCCGTGGCTTTGCAGAGGCAGATGCCACAGTCACACTTGCCCCTCCCGCTGCAGATCTTGCCGTCAGGCGTCTTGCAGCGGCGCAGGGACGACTCTGTGGACAGCTTACACACACCGCCAGCCTGTCTAGGAAAAAGAAAGAATAGATGTTATGCAGCTTTGGAAACTCCTGAGGTGAAAGGTCAAACGTGATGTCACCTTTGTTGAAGTTTTGAACTTTTGAGTTCTAGTGCACAACTGTGTGCTTTCATGCACTAAAAAGGAAAAATCCTAGATGACTAGCATGTGCTGTACTTGTACACATAGAAGATGCTTCTTAATTCTCAGACACCTATTGATATTGTATATATTCACACACTGTATGCAGCTCAATCTGAATGTCATTCCATTTGTGGGTCTTTACCATCACATCACCTAAGATGTAGAGCGACTCGTTCTCAGAGTGTTTGGCTCTGCTGGAAATAAAAAATGATAGATCCTGAAGGATTAAAATAATAAACAGAACAAAAACAGCATTGCCTTCCATCAAACACTCCAGCAGCTGTGGCGGCGCTCGGCTTGGACTGCATGGACGTCTCTGCGTTTCGTTTGGATGCAGTCTGACATTCTTTTTCTGTTGCTGCCCACCCAAACTTTCCAGTTCGGAAACAGCTGACATAGCTGAACAATCATCAGATTAAATGTTCCTGACACTCCCTTTAAGGAAACACACAATCCCTGTTGCATCATGGGGAGTTTAACCCATGGATGGCCATGTTAGACCCGTCAACACGTCTTATGATGATGCTATGATGACGACACCTGGTCCTATCTCACTCCTTAACTTCACTGCCTAACATTGAGATGGCCTTCTGGAGTCAAAGAATGACTTAAGTAATCTGATTACTGTCAGGTATTGTCACATGCTTCAGTAACAAAGATATGAAGACAAAGGGTGAAGACAGGGAAATTGCAGTGCATTGATTTGGTATCAGAAGAGTCCAAACGACTTACTTCAATTCATTATAGCAGCAATGAAACAAACTGAAGTCCTTACAACAGAAAAACCCCAGAACAGGAAACCCAACAAGCTACTGACTAACATCCAAAAGCAGACTGTGTGTGTGTGTGTGTGTGTGTGTGTGTGTGTGTGTGTGTGTGTGTGTGTGTGTGTGTGTGTGTGTGTATGTATGAGTTGCTGTCAGTATACGTGTGGCCCCTGGCAACGTGTCTGGGGTGTACCCCGCATTTCAATGGTAGCCAGCTGGGAAAGGCTCCATACCGGTGACCCACAAAGCAGATGGATGGATGGATGGATGGATGGATGGATGGATGGGTGGATGGATGGATGGATGGATGGATGGATGATGGATGGATGGATGGATGGAGGATGGATGGAGGATGGATGGATGGATGGAGGATGGATGGATGGAGGATGGATGGATGGATGGATGGATGGATGGATGGATGATGGATGGATGGATGGATGGATGGATGATGGATGGATGGATGGATGGCTGGCTGGCTGGCTGCTGGGCTGGCTGGCTGGCTGGCTGCTGGCTGCTGGCTGGCTGGCTTGGCTGGCTGGCTGGCTGGCTGGCTGGCTGGCTGGCTGGCTGGCTGGCGGCTGGCTGGCTGCTGGCTGGCTGGCTGCTGGCTGGCGGCTGGCTGGCTGGCTGGCGGCTGGCTGGCTGGCGGGCTGGCTGGCTGGCTGGCTGGCTGGCTGCTGCTGGCGGCTGGCTGGCTGGCTGCTGGCTGGCTGGCTGGCGGCTGGCTGGCTGGCTGGCTGGCTGGCTGGCTGGCGGCTGGCTGGCTGGCGGCTGGCTTGGCTGGCTGGCTGGCTGGCTGGCTGCTGGCTGGCGGCTGGCTGGCTGGCGGCTGGCTGGCTGGCGGCTGGCTGGCATGGCGGCTGGCTGGCTGGCTGGCTGGCTGGCTGGCTGGCTGGCTGGCTGGCGGCTGGCTGGCTGGCGGCTGGCTGGCTGGCGGCTGGCTGGCTGGCGGCTGGCTGGCTGGCTGTTCTCCTTTTCATCCCATCTTTATTAACAAAATGCAAATTAAACTTTACAAGTAATGGTTGGGGATTACCTGTTTTTTTTTCGTTTTTAAAGTCATTCATTCATTCATTCATTCATTCATTCATTCATTCATTCATTCATTTTTTTTCCGAAAGCTTTTGTCTTCATCTGTGTCCATACAGTTCCTCCAGGGCTGTGAGGCAGTGGTGCTTTGCAGTGACTCACTTCCCTCTGGACTCAGGCTTTATTGAAGGGGACATTTGAACTCTTTGATGAGATTTTTATTTTTAAATGAAATTAAATCAAGTTTAACGATCCCAGTAGGGAAATGATTTGTCCACTTTAGTGTTGGTCAAATCTGTTAGCCACATGCACATGTATGTATGATTGGTCAACAGGTATTCCTTTAGGTCCACTGGTGTATTTTTACATCAGTTTCTTGCCACTGATTGTTCTGACAGAAAACAATTTGCTCCATAAAATACTTCACTTTGCAAAAATGAACACATGCCTGAAAGAGGCTGGAATGGAAATATTATCCTGCAAAAAAAGTTTAGGTCTGATTTTACTGTAGTGCAGCTGGAAGCGTCATATTTATCATCGTCAGTGGAGCAAGAATTTAAATCAAATACAATATAATGAGGCAAAGGAATATGCAGCTGTTTATTGCATCAAATGCTGCAATATTACTATTTTCATCCAAAAAAAATAAAGTAGAACTTTGCTAACAAAAAAGTAGGGATGCTTTAGAAAATACTGATAAAACAGACTATGATAATTTCCTAATCATTTTTGTTTAATTAAAAATAGGAGAAAGATAATATTAAACTGTTTCATTGATTGATGTTTTTGAATTTCAAGGTTGCAACATCTCTCAAAAGCAATGAGACAGCGGCAACAAGTGGCCCGTGATTGGACCACTCCACATGTAAGGAGGTTGTTATGACCAAAGACAATCACAGCTCATTGACAATCACAATGTGCTGTTATCACTGTAATAGTCCAGCAGTTTAATTAAAGGAAAATATTGATTTGTCTACAAACAGTCCACAATAGCATCCCAGAAGGACCAGGATGAACACTAGTGACTCAAAGGTGCTGAGTGAAAACCACCTATCAGCAACATCTGAGAAAGCCTAATGGGAAATGGAAATGTGCCCTTTGGTCTAGTGGGTCCACACTGCAAACAGTTGTTTTATCAGACCAAACAGGAAAAGGAGCATCCAGAGTATTAACACAGTAAAGTTTACCAGCCAGCATCTGTGATGGTAAACGAGGGCGTTAGCGCCCAACAGGTCTAACCTCCACCTCTGTGAAGATACCTGAACGCTGCCTCTGGGTTTGTTAAACATCTGCTTCCGTCCAGATGACATTTTTTAGAGATACCCTTCCTTGTTCCAGTAATACGATGTTAACACATGAACACGTCTATACAGACAGTAATACAGCTTGCAAGGCTTTTCATTGCAAAGACAATGTTTCTGTGGGTTCCAACCGAATCCTGTGACCTCTAATTTAGACACATTTTTATTTTCATCCAATTGATTGCACTGCATATATTATCATTATATTATCATTATATTACCATTATACCCCTGGAGAGACTGTCTAAGAAATGTATTTACATTGTGGATGCTGATTAGATGAATCATTGTACAAATGTACATAGAAATGTCACAGTGACATTTCATTAGGGACACAACCGCCTGCTGAAGGCGTTTTTATACCTACACATCAGGACAATGTTGTCAGAGTTATGTGAACATCCACCATAAACACACAAACAAGCTAGTTATAATGTGGATATGCATTCAATAATGGGCATGGCCATGGTGCTCAATAAATGCATCCTGCTGTGTCTAACGTGTAATCAGTACGTGTGCACGGTGCACCTGCTGGAGGTGAACACCCTCCTGCGTGTGAGTCATGTGGCAGCGCTGGATGAGACCCACAGATAAAGGCAGTAACAGCAGCACTTTGGAACAATCCAGTTATAATTACGTGACATCGCTGATTTTGCAAAGTCGAAAATGTTATAAGGCAAATTTAATGTTTTTGATTTTTTTTCCTTTATTATAATTTGGGGGCGGCACGGTGGCGCAGTGGTTAGCGCTGTCGCCTCACAACACGGTGGGTCCGGGTTCGAGTCCCGCTGTGTGTGGAGTTTGCTTGCTCTCCCCGGGTCTGTGTGGGTTCTCTCCAGGTTCTCCAGCTCCCCCCCCCCCCGCTTCAGGTTGATTGGCCGGTCCCAAATTGCCCGTAGGAGTGAGTGTGTGTGTGTGCATCTTTGTGTGGCTCTGCGGAGCACTGGCGTCATGCCTGGAGTGTCCCCCGCCTCACGCCCCATGCCAGCTGAGATAGGCTCCACCTCCCCGTGACCTGCTACGGCGGATGAAGCGGGAGAAAATGTATGTATGTATAATTTGGTTTGTGGCCCCAAATGGTTCCTCAGAAATGCTTTTCAAGTGCATAGCTCTCTCTCTCCACCTAGAATGCTACTGAAGCTTCATGTGCATCACAGAAACCATCAACATAATGTATAGCAATGCCTGTCAGCTGAGATATTTCTATGAAAATAAATTAACAACTTCAAGTTTTAAAAAAGTGAGCGTGCACTAATGGAAACAAAGGAGACTCTTTCTGTGACTTGGCATGAATAATCTTTAAGCAAGGCAGAAAAAAAAATGCAAGTACACACTACAGGTACAGTACAGGCACTCCAAAAAACTTTTGTACATGCACCTACCAACTGTTGCCTCTGTTAGCAAAACGTGGCACCTCCCTCCTCCTTTCTGCTCTAAACTACCCCACAATAACAAGAAAACAAGAAAAAAATGATTTGAAAAAACAAAATAGTGTGGAAACTCACCTCACCGACTGTAACAAAGTGTCCTCTACGGTGGAGAGCAGAACCAGAAACCAAGGCACGAACATGGACTGTAAAAAAACCCCAGTGTGCATGTTTAAATCCCACAGAAACCTGCAGTAAAGTAGCTTGAAGGAATGTTGAATCCTTCTCTCCTTAAACAGCACTGGGAGTGAGAGTGAGAAGGGAAAGAAAAGGAGAGAAGAAGACAAAGCAGCAGGCAAACATGAACTGTCTCAATTCTTTCAGAGACCTGCAGTCTTCTACATACAAGTGCATTTGATTAGTCTTGACTCTTGGACACAGTCCTGGGCAGGAGCTGGAAGGGGGGAAAGAGCCAAAATGAAAACTTAAATCACCAGTTTGAAATGTAATTAGAACCAGACCAGAGTTCTTATGCTTTCAGTTTTTCTCCTTCCTTGTTTCCACTTATTTCCAACTGCATTTATGACTATTACAGTTATAACTCATTTATAAAAAAAAATTTAAAAAAAGCAAAATTTGAATTAAATACGAACTGAATTTACTTAAGTTAATTAACCAGCTGAGACACCTCGGGTAAAATGATTTTATATAACCAATAATGTCAGTGCTTATGCACACATAATTATAAGTCAGTGTTCATTCATCTGTGCAGTGTTCATTCATTTTATTTGACCATAGCAATTGAAATGTTAATAATTGCAATTCGCTTATTTTATTATAATGTAAACAATTCATCATTTAAAAAAATTAATTACCCACTTTAGTTGAGTCCTTGTCATTTTATTGTAGCTTTTTGCTTTGCCATTTGGACTTTGGACTGTAAATCTCCGTAGGAAGAGAGAAAAGAGGAACGACAAGAGTATAGGACTGAGAGTAGGGACGTTGAATGTTGGAACTATGACAGGAAAAGGTAGAGAGTTGGTTGACATGATGCAGAGGAGGAAGGTAGACATACTGTGTGTCCAGGAGACCAGGTGGAAAGGTAGCAAGGCTAGAAGTTTAGGAGCAGGGTTCAAGTTGTTCTATCATGGTGTAGATGGGAAGAGAAATGTTGGTGCAGGAAACAGAGGTGATGAGGAGGTAATGGGCAGGTTTGGTATCCAGGAGAGGAACGCAGAAGGACAGATGGTAGTTGACTTTGCAAAAAGGATGGAAATGGCTGTAGTGAATACTTTCTTCCAGAAGAGGCAGGAACATAGGGTGACCTATAAGAGTGGAGGTAGGAGCACACAGGTAGACTACATCTTGTGTAGACGGTGTAACCTGAAGGAGATCAGTGATTGTAAAGTAGTGGTAGGTGAGAGTGTAGCCAAACAGCATAGGATGGTGGTGTGTAGGATGACTCTGGTGGTGAGGAAGATGAAGAGGGCAAAGGCAGAGCAGAGGACGAAATGGTCGAAGATAAAAAAGGAAGGGTATTGCATGACCTTTAGGAAAGAGTTAAGACAGGCTGTGGGTGGTCAGGAGGTGTTTCCAGATGACTGGACAACTACAGCTAATGTGATCAGGGAGACAGGTAGGAGAGTACTTGGTGTGTCAACTGGAAGGAAAGTAGATAAGGAGACTTGGTGGTGGAATGAGGAGGTACAGGAGTGTATACAGAGAAAGAGGTTAGCTAAGAAGAAGTGGGACACTGAGAGGACTGAGGAGAGTAGACAGGAGTACAGGGAGATACAGCGTAAGGTGAAGGTAGAGGTAGCAAAGGCCAAACAAGAAGCTTATGATGACTTGTATGCTAGGTTGGACAGTAAGGAGGGAGAGACTGATCTATACAGGCTGGCAAGACAGAGAGACAGAGATGGGAAGGACGTGCAGCAGGTTAGGGTGATTAAGGATAGGGATGGAAGTCTATTGACAGGTGCCAGCAGTGTGATGGGAAGATGGAAAGAGTACTTTGAAGAGTTGATGAACGAGGAAAACGAGAGAGAACAAAGACTAGAAGAGGTGACTGTTGTGGACCAGGATGTAGCAAAGATTAGTCAGGATGAAGTGAGGAGGGCACTGAAGAGGATGGAGAATGGAAAGGTAGTCGGTCCTGATGATATACCTGTAGAGGTTTGGAAGTGTCTAGGAGAGGTGGCAGTAGAGTTTCTGACTGGGTTGTTCAACAGGATCTTAGATAGTGAGAAGATGCCTGAGGAATGGAGGAGAAGTGTGCTGGTGCCCATTTTTAAGAACAAGGGAGATGTACAGAATTGTGGCAACTACAGAGTTGTGGGCAGAAGTGAGCATTTGTGAGCAGCAGTAATGTTTCAGGCCAAAAAAGAGTACTACAGATAGGACTGCATCAGGGATCAGCTCTGAGCCCCTTCTTGTTCGCTATGGTGATGGACAGGTTGACAGACGAGGTTAGACAGGAATCTCCATGGCTACGATGTTTGCAGATGACATTGTGATCTGCAGTGAGAGCAAGGAAGAAGTGGAGGAGAAGCTAGAGAGGTGGAGGTTTGTCCTGGAAAGGAGAGGCAGGAGGCCTAGAGGAAGACCAAAGAGGAGGTTTATGGATGTAGTGAAAGAGGACATGAAGGTAGTTAATGTCGGAGAAGAGGATGCAGAAGATGGAGGCAATTGATTCGCTGTGGCGACCCCTGAAGGGAAAAGCCGAAAGGAAAAGAAGAAGATTGGACTGTCAATCATATACTTATGTTGAATCCAACCAGAATTATTCTTATCAACCACGAAACAGACTGAATAATTAGGATATTGCAAATTAGCAAGTCTATGATGACACCTGCACATTTTGTAGGCTTAGTCTTGCAGAATTTACCTCAGGCTGAAAGAAAAAAAAAAGAAGATGAAAGCACAGCAGGTTGACTTGGAGTTTTCAAGATGCACCTATCATTCCACAAGTCCAGTCGGCTCTGAGTTGACCTGACAGCTCTGAACTCAGATCAATAATATATGAAGAAAATTGCTTAGGGCAGTGTGAAAAAAACTATGCTTTCTTTTACCTGGTGAACTTCAATGAAAACATCAATTTAGGCCATTCTATCCAACTGATGAGAGAAGCTGAAGGTGGTTTTCTTTGAAAATGACAAATTATAACTATTTTTTTTAAACACAGATTGTTTTGTTGTTCTTTTGTTTGTATATATGGAGCGCCCTCGGTCTTTCTGGTTAATGCGTTCCAGGAACCACATGCAACTGAGGAATCCGCGATCAAGATCTATTTATCTTGTAATTTATGGTAATTTAAATGTTTATGAACCCTCTCCATACTGATATTAAACCACCTTCTATCTGTATTACCTTTTCCCACACTCTGATAGAGTGTTTAAAGCACTTTTGTGTCTCACGGAACTCCGAGGCTCACGAAACGAGCACACTTCTGGTATGATCCATACATACTGGCTAAAGAAGCTGACAGCACTCCATGAGCATCTAGCAGCACAGACGAACCAGCTGCTAAGGGATGAGACGCACCCAGAATGGTTGACTGAAGGCAGGACAGTCCTGATCATGAAAGACCCACAGAAGGGATCTACCCAATAATCTACCCAATCTAGCCAATAACCTGTCTCTGTACAACATGGATATATATATATATATATATATATATATAGTGCCCGCCATGTCTGGGGTTCGAAACCACGCCCTTCTGCATTCCAGGCCACGCCCCTCCTGGATTGACTGGATAGTGATGGTCCCGACCGGGATTCGAATCCACAACCTCCTGCATTCAAGTCACTTGACTGAACCACTGCACTATCCACTGTACTATCCAGCTCTCTCTCTCTCTCTCTCTCTCTCTCTCTCTCTCTCTCTCTCTCTCTCTCTCTCTCTCTCTCTCTCTCTCTCTCTCTCTCTCTCTCTCTCTCTCTCTCTCTCTCTCTCTCTCTCTCTCTCTCTCTCTCTCTCTCTCTCTATATATATATATATATATTCTTTTCCTTTCGCCACAGCGAATCAATTGCCTCCATCTAACCCTGTCCTTTGCATCCTCTTCTCTCACACCAACTACCTTCATGTCCTCTTTCACTACATCCATAAACCTCCTCTTTGGTCTTCCTCTAGGCCTCCTGCCTGGCAGTTCAAAACTCAGCATCCTTCTACCAATATATTCACTATCTCTCCTCTGGACATGTCCAAACCATCTCAGTCTGGCCTCTCTGACTTTATCTCCAAAACCTCTAACATGTGCTGTCCCTCTGATGTACTCAT
>CM023618.1:0-5000 GCA_013358685.1 Antennarius maculatus | reverse complement strand
AATTACTGTAAATAATAGAAATTGTTTGTCGCTTTATCGCGGAATTCATTAATCGCATGTGGTTCCTGGAATGCATTAAGCGAGAGGAACGAAGGGTCATTTTTACACCTTTTTAGGTCCACATCTCTGAAACCTGATGAGATATAATCACTAAACTAAAAGCAACATTTTCAGGAAGCCAGAGGCACAAAAATGTATAATTCATGCGTGTCGAGGATGTTGCAGCCTCTGACTGCCTTGTTCTTCTTTTGCTTGTGAAAGGTGCAATGATTATTGTTATCATTAATATTAGTAATATTATTATTATTATTATTATTAATACTACTACTACTAATAATAATAAATTATTTGAATAAGTAATTATGTAAAATATTAATTTACAAACTTTGGAATGAAAATGGAGGATAACATGAGGTGTCTCCTCTCTCCTCAGTAACAGGATGACTTTGCTGTTAGCTTTGAAATGTTGTTATTATAAAACTCTAAAGGACAAATCTGAGCTCAGCTTTTACAAATGCGTAAATGAAATGTGGTTGAGAATATCAGAGCTGCAGCGATGTGCTGCCCACACTGACCAGAGTTCCCCTCTGGTGTAATGAAACGCTGCAGAGTGCCCCCTCCAACAATAAAACTTCAGACAAGAAAGTTCACTCCAACAAATACTCACACTTACAATTAACGTGTCCGGCGCTCCGTCCTGCCCATGAGGAACACGTCCTCTCCACAAAGAAAGTAATTGCAGTCTCTGCCACCTCTACTCCCACATAATAGCACTTAGGGCCTGTAATTTTGTTTTCACTCTTCCTCACATCTCCATCTGCATATGTTAAGTGTAGCAATTACTCTGGGAAATTGCTTCTAAGTACATGGGCTTTACAGGATGGACAGATTCTTTTCTTGGTAAGTGCATGAAATAAAACATGAGTAATCCCATTACATTGTTCTCTCTGAGTTCCCATTCTAACTGTTTTCACACAGTTTTTTCACCACTTGGGTTTTTTTTTGTCAAAATGGAGTTAAAAGGATTTTAATCATCCAGGGCTAATACTTTAATTCATTTATGGAATTTAGTCATTTACTTGAAGATTGACTGAGATTGTCTTTTCAGCTCAGTTTATTCAGTTTTAAACATTCTTCAAACCTATTTACTTTTGTTATTCACCACCTAATATTGTTTTCAGCAGCGTGTCTGTTGTCAGCTGTCAGTCAGGAACGAATTCATCACAAGTGTTAATGTATTAACTGTGTTTTTCTGCTTTTAAATTCAAGGTATCAGCATATTTGTTAGTTTGAATTCCAATTCAAGCAAGTAGTTAGCAGGAGATTAGTAACAGGTCAGTGTGATGGTACAAATTCCCTTCATGATGAAATTTTTTTTTAATTATTATTGATTGCTTCAAAACTTCCCAAAATGAACAAAAACATTGGTGATTTGAATATTTTGTTCAACTTTATCTTTTCTTGTGATCCAGCCTCCTCATCTGACACGGTTGTTTGATTCTGTTCTTCTGACAGCAGTTGTTCACCAAAACTACAAGTTGTCACGTTTGTGCGTAGCCTTCAGACAGACAGTAGAAGTGTCGTGTCTGACCTACCAGAGAGGTCTGCTTCAGTCCCGCCGCAATGAAACCAAGTTCATGGAGTTTTCACATCACTGTGGGGAAGAAACACAGTCTGAAATGAAATCATATTAGACTTCTGTGTAAAACCTGTTTTGAAACACGTAAATAATTTAATATGAATATAATTTAATATGTAATATTAAAATGATAATATGTGTAACATGAATGTAATTTGTAATTCTTTCAAGATGATGTTTTATGCATCTTTTGTACTTACTAATGTCTACACTTACTATGCGACAATCTTGGTTTATCTTAGTTTGACCTTAGTCAAGCTTGGCTTGCTTTAGTTAAATTAAGTTTATCCTCAGAGATTATTGTGCTTTTTACAAAGACCTGCAGTAAAATGTGCTGAGAGCAACGCAGAGCTGTCAGATATGTAACATTCACCTGTGTGCCTTCATACCAGACATGAGAATGTGTTTTATGTGAGTTGGCTGTATCACATTATTTCCACTGCTGTGTTGTGAACTGCCCCTCGTGGCTCTGGTGTATATATTTTCTCACCACTGCTCTCATAACTTCTACGCTCACTGACTGCTGCCGCAGGACGTTTGGACCGTCGGACGTTCTCCTTTTTGCATCCCTAGTCTCTGTCTGGTTGGTCCCTCCACCCTCTGTGACCTGGGGATGAATGCACCAATGAGGAGCCTCACAGTGAGTCCCATGACCCTCCTCCCCATGACCCCATCCTCTTCACTCACTCGCTCTCAGAGTGCGTCGCATATATGCCTTGATGTCAGACGTGGTGACACCTGTCTCCTGAGCGTACTGTAGCTGTGGTAGTGTACTGTTCACATGACCATGACGGTGACTAACTGTTGTGTGTTATTTACAGGGTATGCCTGATCGCATGTTATGTGCAGTGCTGGAGCAATTTCAGCTTTACTTTTCCCTTTGGTATGTGCGCTTTGTCTCCATTCAGAGTGTCATTTCTTGTGTTCTGATGTCCAAACATCTGCCCACACACACACGCACACGCATACACACACTGACACAAACATGGACACGCGCGGATAACACCAGCACACACTCCTCACACCGTTCAGTAGGTGGATCTACTGGTCCCGCGGTGTGTGTGTGTGTGTGTGTGTGTGTGTGATGAAGATCATGTGAGATCTTTTCACGGTAAGTTAACTGGAGCTGTTCCCGTGTGAAAACTCTTGTTCCGTGTTCCATGTGTGCTGCGTTGTGTATCACAGTGGTCATTCAACAACGCCAAACGTTTAATTTAAAGTCCATATTCTGTTCTGGCGATTCAAGTCAGGGTAGTTTATCTCGCTAAACGACCACAGGAGGACCTCAAGCTGAATGCTTCCTGTGTTTTGATCCAGAAGCCTTTATTAATACACATCATAATCCATGATATGTGTAAATATTAGCTAATGCAGCTTCACACAGTTAAGACGGTTTTTTCTCCTGTCAGTTCCTCTGAATGAGGCCCACTGCATTGATTTCTTCAGATTATAATCCAGATGATAGAAGCTGCCACTGCCCAGACTTGGATGCAGCCAGAGTGTTCCTGTTCCTCACGTCTCTGTGGTCACGTGTGGTCCGTGTCCCCCCCCTGTCAGATCCACTCTCTGTATAGCACAGCAAGCCCCAGCATGCTGAAGAGGAAGCAGAGCTCCCGGGTCGAGGCCCAGCCAATGACGGACTTTGGCCCAGATGAGACTCTGACAGACAGCGCTGACATCTTCTGGATCAATAAACCGGTGCGTTACCTGCTGGTCTTTGGGACAGCTGCAGCAAAACTTTTGATAAGTTCGATTTGCTGGACAGCAAACATGATAAGAACATATTAAAATGCTGTTGTCCTCCCTGTCGGCCCCCCCTGCAGTGGGTCCACTCTCTGCTGCGCGCCTGTGCCATCATCAGCGTCATCTCTGTGTGCATGAACACCCCCAAGACGTTCGAGCACTACCCCCCGCTGCAGTACGTGACCTTCACCCTGGACACGCTGCTCATGTTCCTCTACACCGCCGAGATGATCGCCAAGATGCACATCAGAGGGATCATCAAGGTAGCTGCTGATAGGGCGGCGTGGTCATGTGACACCCAAACCAGATTATTACACGGTTATTGACGACATCAGCGTGGGGAACCATTTTTAATCCAGTTCATTCATCTGATGGACACACTACTGGTCTGGATTAGCAGCACTGGGATACACAGAGGTGTGGTCATGTTAATGTGAACCTCATTGGTTGTACTGAGCTCTAAATTCAGATGAATCAACACAGTGTAGATGTGTGGTGGATGGATATAGATAATCTTCAGTGGAAGCAACCTGGAAAAGGCAGCTGGCAGATGAAACGCCCATAATTACCCATAATTACTGCTCCAACATGTGTGGACAGTTGAATTGTCCAATCCAGGATGAGGAGCAGGAGGCGCTGGATTATCTGCTGCTGGAAAATAGTACAAACACTAAAGCTCCTTTCTTTTTAAAGCTCAGTTTTATCAAATGTAAAGTTTCTCTCTTGTTTTTATGTCTCTTTATTTGATGCAGATGTCGAATATAAGTAAATACAAGGGGGGGGGGGTAAACACATTGTGTGCTACATGTAACTGCTTGATCCTTTCTGGTACTTTGTGGCTACTAGATGAGGTCCAGCTGGTAAAGATGTTCCTGTCTTTTGGTGAACGCAGCCTCCTGTCTGCTCCCTGTGAAGACTGACTGACTGACTCTCTCTAAGTGGTTATTAATTGCCCATCTTTTCTGCCCCCGTGACATTTCAGTTTGTTCATATCCATTGACCTTTATGGTTCTTGTCTCTTCATGTTGGAAATGGGGCTGTTTAAATACCCCACTCACTTAGATCAGACAGATGTGACTGAGCTGCTCCAACACACAAAGGCTTTCTGTTGGGCTCGCCATGTGGGCGTTAAATAACGTTAAAGAGCAGCTTTATTAAAGCCTTAAAACCGGAACAGAACATCAAATGTCTGGAAGAATAAAGCCTTGGAAAATGATTTTGTTCATTTTTTGTTTGGGTGTTGATCTGTTTTTTCTTTCTGTTTTTCTTTGTTTGACCAGATTGTAAAAAAAGAGGAAACTTGGCAGCATCAGAAATGTGGAGAAGTTATTCCCTTAAATCCTGACATGATTCAGAACATTGATTCCTCTGACGTAGAGGAACAAATAGTTACCCCTGGAGAACACGCTGGTGTAGTTACAGTCTGTTCACATTTCAAACACTGAAATGCTTCTTGTGGATCCCAAAACTGCATCTTGTAATTGGTACCTTTATAACGCTTATTTTTACATTTTGAAGCACATTTCAGCTCATGATGGTGTGATCACTTCAGTCTGAACACAACAGGAAGCTTTGTTCTGTTTTCTTAAGGGAAAAGGATGTAGAACTAGAACCCCCC